>JAWWMK010023930.1:0-16524 GCA_035047105.1 Galeopsomyia nigrocyanea
CCTACACCATAGTTCTCGGTTGGAGATCGCCACTTATTACGTTCCTGGAGGTGTTGTAGATAATCGGTCGACCATTGCTTCCAAAATCCGTTCCGCATCCGTTGCATCAACTGGAACCTGGTTAGTCGATTTTCTGGGACGTTACCTATGAGAAAGTGCGTAGAAGTAAGAGCGTTCAAATCTTCTAGATCGCCGGTGAGTGGGCACAATGGGCGCGAGTTAAGGCATGCTTCTATTCCTGACAGTACCGTGGTTAACTCTTCGAAGGTGAGCGTGTGTTCCCAATTGTGCGTTTCAGAAGGTGTTTTACCGATTTGGCTCCTGCCTCCCATATTCCACCATAGTGAGGTGTGTTAGGTGGAATGAAAGGCCACTCTGTGCCATCATCACGGAAAGATTTCGCGACGGTTTTGTAGAAGTCCGAAGCGGCATTAAACATCGCCTTTAGCTCGGTGTAGGCTCCTCGAAAGATCATCGCATTGTCACTGTGTAGTTTTCGAACTATACCTCTGCGGTTGGTGAATCATTCGAAAGCTAAGATGAAGGTGTCCGTAGTGAGATCACTGACGGCTTCTAAATGCACTGCTTTAGTGGCAAAAAATACAAAGAGTGTCAAAGGTTATAGTTTACGAAGATGAGGGCAATCCCAAAAAACAATAGCAATACTACTTCAATTCGACGTTTCGCTGCTGTGGTTTTAGCAGCCTCTTCAGAAATAACTTATGATTATATGGAAGCTACATAGGTGCTTTTACATGTGAGTGGAAATTCAAAGGAAATACAAAGAGTGCGATGTAGCCTTTGTATGACTTTTGCCCACGGTCCTTTGATGTGCGAACTTGGATTGGTCCTGCGTAATCTAAGCCTGTATTGGTGAATGGTCGTGCTGGAGTCACGCGCTCTTCTGGAAGATCGCCCATAAGTTGTTGTGCTACTCGAGGTTTATGACGCTGGCACGTGACGCAAGTGCGTATCGCAGTTTTGACTAATCGACGCATTCCTATAATCCACGCATGTTGCATTAAAACACTCGTCGTGAGTGTCGGTCCACCGTGAAGTGCAATACAATGAGCCGATCGTACAAATAAAACGCTAAGCGCGGAATCGCGAGGTAGTATTGATGGATGCTTGAGATCGTACGATAGCAAAGAGTTCGTCAGTCGTCCTCCAACGCATTGGAGGCCATCGACTTTGCTAATAATCGGATTCAGCTTCCGCAACGCATTGCCCTTTGGTAGGGGTCGACCTTGCTTTAACAGGCTAATTTAGAAAGCAAAAGCATGTTTTTGCGCAGATCTAATGAGTGCTTTTCGAGGATACGTAAGTTCAGCGATGGTTAATGGAGTTCGAATTGGATCCAGCCCATATTTACGGCGTTGTAGGTTTGCGATATATCTCAAGCAATGTGCGGTGACACGTATAAGTTTCGATAAATCCGAATACCTACTCAAAAGCTCAAACTCTTTATCTGGCACCGGTGTACTTACGTGCAATACCTTGGTGGGTTTTGGTCGTTGAGACCAGTTCTCCGGAGAGAGTACAAGCCAAGAGGGTCCATGCCACCAAATACCGCTGTCTTTGAGATCACTAGGGGCTAGTCTGCGAGTAGCCAGGCCAGCTGAATTTTCTTTAGTGGGAACGTGTGACCATGAGGCAGAAGGCAATTCCGTTTGAATCAAAGACACGCGGTTTGCGACAAACGTTTTCCAGTGGCACGGATGCTTATTTAGCCACGTGAGAACAATTTGACTGCCTATCCACAAGTACGTAAGGACGAGTTTGATAAAGTCTAAATTTTGCAAGTGCTTTACTAATCGAACTAATAAGGCGGCTCCACAGAGTTCGAAATTAGGTATACTTATCGTTTTGACTGGAGCGACTTTAGTTTTTAAGCTTAAGATAGAAACTCGTGCCTTGCCATTCTTGCCCACAGTGCGTAAGTACACTATGGTCGCGTAAGCGCGAGAGGAAGCATCCGAAAACCCGTGAATTTCATACGAAGTATCGTGTGAGCAGCCGAGCCATCGATCTAGAGATATGGACGGAAGAAATACGAGTGAATCACGATATTTAAGCCAACGAGCGCGTGTTTCGTCCGGCAATGTCTCATCCCAATCACACTTTATGATCCAGAGATCTTGCATAAGCACTTTAGCTACGACCGTTACGGGAGAGAGCCAGCCTAATGGATCAAGCAAACGCGCAGTGTCCAAAAGCACGTATCTCTTTGTAATTTTGCTATTAGGCTTATCAAACTTTGCAGCGCTAAAGCTAAAGTGATCCCCATTAGGATTCCACAATACACCGAGTGTTTTAACAGAATAGTCGCAGTCGATCACTTTAATTGGGCCTGGTGTGTCAGATTGCATTCGAGTTGGCAATAATTCGCGATGATTAGCTGCCCATTTGTCAAGATCGATACCGGCCGATTTTAGCAAGTCTACAAGTTCGTCTCTTATACGAATCGCGGCCGATAAGTCGTCAGCTCCTGCAAAAATATCATCAACATACGTGTTGGATTCCAAGCAACTTGCTCTGCGTGGGAAACGCGCTTTTTCGTCAGAAGCTAACTGAATGAGTGTTCGTTGCGCGAGATATGAGGCGTAAGTCGTGCCGTAAGTCACAGTCGTTGAACGCCAGTCGATTAGAGCTTCTGGAGGCCATAAAATTCGTAATAAATCTTGGTCTGCCGGAACGACACTAATTTGCCTAAATATTTTAACGAGGTCTGCGGTGAAACCGTATCGATACCGACGCCAATTTAATAAAATCAAGCCAAGATCGCGTTGGAGAGGTGGGCCAGGCATCAAGAAGTTGTTGAAGCAATGCTGATCATGTGTTCGACGAGAAGCGTCGAACACCACGCGAATTTTGTATTTTGGCGACGTTAGTATCACTGCATGATGCGGTAGATACCAAGCTTTTGGATTAATGATCTCTGCAGTGAGCACCGGTGCCATATGGCCGAGCTTAATTTATTCTTCCATGAAATCTCGGTAAGAATTTTCTAAACGCGAGTCGCGTGCAAACCGGCGTTGCATATGATGCAGTGATCCTAATGCCATCCGATGAGTTTCAGCAGCTACTTTCGGTGTTTTCGATTTGAGAGGAAGACGCACGACATATCGACCTTTATTATCACGCCAATGCGTATCCGCAAATAATTTCTCACAAGCTTCATCTTGCGGATTTAGCTTCTGCCTAGAAGTCAGTACTTCCTCGAGCGTCCAAAAACGTTGCAGTGACTCGTTCAAATCAACGGTTTGGCAATGTAGCGCTTTGAGAGTAGTAGTCGTCTCCGCCCGCCGTGACGACTGCTGTTCAACCGGCCCTGATAATACCCAAACGAGAGCTGTGTTTTGAGCAGTTACCAGCAAGTTTGGTAGCTGCTTGAGTCCTGCGCGAAGCAGTTGACCGTAAAAATTAGCTCCTATGAGTAGATCTATCGAGTCGCTAATGTTGAACTTCGGATTCGCGAGTGATAATTTTGAAACTTGTGCGAGATCAAGTTCAACTAAACTTCAAGCAGGTAATTCGGATGTGAGCCGCGGCAAAACAAACGCGTCCATCTCAATCCGAAATTTCACGTCAGTGCACGATTGCAGTGTGAAATAAGTAGCTGAATGCACCGAGCCAGCTTTACATCCGCCTACACCAGTTAACGTAGTTTGATCTATACGCTTATGTAATTTTAGTGATCGCACTAAAGCTTCAGAGATAAAACTGGCTTCGAAGCCTTGATCGAGCCTTTTTCTTAGTACCACGTGGGCCGATAATTTCGATTTGCGCGGTAGCCAAAAGAACGAATCATTTGTTATCAGCAGTACCGGCGCCGCAAGCATTCACCGAAGTCCCTGATTTTTCTGCTACACTGGCAACATTTACTTTCACGTTTTCATTAGATTTTGCATTGGATTGCGGTTTCCCGAAATTGTTTTTTTTACCTTGATTACGACCGTATGACTTGAGATGTATGAACGAATGATGTTTATCCTGACATTCGCGACAACGGCCCTTCGACTTGCAAGCTTTGATGTAATGAGTGCCTAGGCAATTGAAGCACAAGCCCCTGTCACGCACGTCATCCTTTCGTTTTTCCGGGTCTTTACCTAAGAAAACGTCACACTTCGCAAGACTGTGATCCCCCTTGCAAAGAGAACATTCTTGCTTTCTGTCTGATGGAAACGCGGCGTGATATGTTCGTTTTACGGCAGATTTCGGTTTAGTCTGACTTTTATCAAATGAGAGCATGCAAAGAGTCCTAGTGCGCTGTTCAAGAAAGCTAGAGAATTCCTTGAAGGTTGGAAATCTTTCTATAGAATTCTCGGCATCGGCCGAAATCGAAGTTTCCGCGTCTTTTTTACTAAGCTTGGACTAGCAACGGTCTAGAGAATCTGGATCTAAGCGCGAAGCCAACAAGAATACGATCCGTACGTCCCATTGATCGACAGGCATTCTTAAGTTAGACAATACGCGAACAACTCGATTCACTTCGCCGGTAAAATATCGTAGCTGCCCAGACATGTGTATACACAGAACTTAAACGTAGCGCTACAGACAACAACTTAAAGCACTGATGGCTTGGAAAGAGGACCGCACGCGTCGGCTCTACAGAGAACAACTAAAAAGCACTGATGGGTTGGAAAAAGGACCGCACGCGTCGGACTCTCGAGCGAGATTGATTCTGCGAGCGCATCATTTTTGGCGCGGAAAACTGCAAGAAAAGTGGGAAAACTGCCCTCTCTCTTTCTCTCTCTCCCTCTCTCTCTCTCTCTCTTTAGGTCCTTTGCGTGGGGTCAATAAGAGATTAAGATAGGTGTTGACAAGAGTCCGCGCTGACTCGCGGCTACCTGAAGGCGGTCAACGTCGTACCTTTTTTCTCTCCTAAAAACTAAAACCCGATTGCCCTGGGTGCTGCGGGCTCTATACCCTGGACAAGTTAACCTAAAAACGCAAACCCAAGTACCATGGGCGCTGCGAGCTTTAACCCTAGACCGGTTAACCTAAAAACTAAAAACCGATTGTCCTGGTCGTTGCGAGATTAAACCCCAGAAATATTAACCTCAAAACTAAAACCCGATTTCCCTGGGCGCTGCGAGCTTAAACTCCAGAAATATTAACCTCAAAACTAAAACACGATTGCCCTGGGCGCTGCGAGCTTTAATCCCGGAAATATTAACGTAAAAACTAAAACCGCAGAACTCTAGACGCTGCGAGCTTAAACCCCAGACGGGTTAACCGAAAAACTAAAACCCGATTGCCTTGGGCGCTGCGAGCTTCACCCCCGAGAAATATTGCCCTGGGCGCTGGGAGCTTGAACCCCAGAACAGTTAACCTAAAAACTAAAACCCAAGTGTCCTGGGCGCTGCGAGCTTTAACCCCAGAAATATTAACCTAAAAACTAAAACCCAAGTGCCCTGGGCGCTGCGAGCTTAAAACTCAGAAATATTAACCTCAAAACTAAAACACTATTGCCCTGGGCGTTGCGAGCTTTAATCCCAAAAATATTAACGTAAAAACTAAAACCGCCAAAATCTAGGCGCTGCGAGATTGCTAAACCCGAGACTGGTTAACCTCGAAACTAACACCCGATTGCCCTGGGTGCTGCGAGTTCTATACTCTGGACAAGTTAACCTAAAAACTCAAACCCAAGTACCATGGGAGCGGCGAGCTTTAACCCTAGACCGGTTAACCTAAAAACTAAAAACCGATTGTCCTGGTCGTTGCGAGATTAAACCCCAGAAATATTAACCTCAAAACTAAAACCCGATTTCCCTGGGCGCTGCGAGCTTAAACTCCAGAAATATTAACCTCAAAACTAAAACACGATTGCCCTGGGCGCTGCGAGCTTTAATCCCGGAAATATTAACGTAAAAACTAAAACCGCAGAACTCTAGACGCTGCGAGCTTAAACCCCAGACGGGTTAACCGAAAAACTAAAACCCGATTGCCTTGGGCGCTGCGAGCTTCACCCCCGAGAAATATTGCCCTGGGCGCTGGGAGCTTGAACCCCAGAACAGTTAACCTAAAAACTAAAACCCAAGTGTCCTGGGCGCTGCGAGCTTTAACCCCAGAAATATTAACCTAAAAACTAAAACCCAAGTGCCCTGGGCGCTGCGAGCTTAAAACTCAGAAATATTAACCTCAAAACTAAAACACTATTGCCCTGGGCGTTGCGAGCTTTAATCCCAAAAATATTAACGTAAAAACTAAAACCGCCAAAATCTAGGCGCTGCGAGATTGCTAAACCCGAGACTGGTTAACCTCGAAACTAACACCCGATTGCCCTGGGTGCTGCGAGCTCTATACTCTGGACAAGTTAACCTAAAAACTCAAACCCAAGTACCATGGGAGCGGCGAGCTTTAACCCCAGAACGGTTAACCTAAAATCTAAAACCCGATTGCCCTCGGCGCTCCGAGTTCTAAGCCCAGAAATAATAACGTACAAACTAAAACCGCTGAACTATAGGCGCTGAGAGCTTGAACCCCAGACCGATTAACCTAAAAAAATAACCCTATTGCCCTTGGGCACTGCGAGCTCTATACCCTGGACAGTTAACCTAAAAACTAAAACTCTAGGCGATGCGAGCTTAAACCCGAGACTGGTTAACATCGAAACGAACACCCGATTTCCGTGGGTGCTCCGAGCTCTTTACCCTGGACAAGTTAACCTAAAAACTCAAACCCAAGTACCCTAGGCGCTTCGAGCTGAATACCCTGAATAATTTAACCTAAAAACTCAAACCCAAGTACGCTGGGTGCTGCGAGCTCTATACCCTGGACAAGTTAACCTAAAAACTCAAACCCAAGTACCCTGGGCGCTGCGAGCTGAATACCCTGAATAATTTAACCTAAAAACTCAAAACCAAGTACCCTGGCCGCTGCGAGCCTTAACTCCAGACCGGTTAACATATAAACCAAAACCCGATTGCTCTGGGCGCTCCAGCTTAAACCCCAGACCAGTCAACCTAAAAACTAATAATCAATTGCCCTGTGCGCTGCGAGCTTAAACCCCAGACATTCTAACGTAAAAACTAAAACCCGATTGCCCTGGGCGCTGCGAGATTGAACCCCAGAACGGTTAACCTAAAAACTAAAACCCAAGTGCCCTGGGCGCTGCGAACTTTAACCCCAGACCGGTTAACCTAAAAACTCAAACCCCACAACTCTAGGCGCTGCGAGCTTAAACCCGAGACTGGTTAACCTCGAAACGAACACCCTATTTCCCTGGGTGCTGCGAGCTCTATACCCTGGACAAGTTAACCTAAAAACTAAAACCGGGTGCAGCGAGCTCTATACCCACATCTTAATCTAAAACTCCGATTGCCCTGGTCGCTGCCCACACCGGTTAACCTAAAAACTCAAACTCCAAAACTCTGGGCGCTGCGAGCTTAAATTCCAGAAATATTACCATAAAAACTAAAACCTGATTGCCCCGGGCGCTGCGAGTTTTAACCCCAGCCCGGTTAACCTAAAAACTCAAACCCCAGAACTCTAGGTGCTGCGAGCTTAAACCCCAGACCAGTTAACCTAAAAAGTAAAACCCTATTGCCCTGGGTGCTGCGAGCTTTATACCCTGGACAAGTTAACCTAAAAACTCTAACCCAAGTATCCTGGGCGCTGCGAGCCTTAATCCCAAACCGGTTAACCTAAAAACTAAAACCCGATTGCCCTGGGCGCTGCGAGCCATAACCCCAGATCGGTTAACCTAAAAACTAAAACCCGATTGCCCTGGGCGCTGCGAGGTTTAACCCCAGAAATAATAACGTAAAAACTAAAACGCCAGAACTCTAGGCGCTGCGAGCTTAAACCCCAGACCAGTTGACCTAAAAACTAAAACCTAAGTGTCCTGGGCGCTGCGAGCTTTAACAATTCTAACCCCCACGTACCCTGGGCGCAGCGCGCTCTAAACCCCAGGCCGGTGAACCTAAAAACTCAAACCCCAGAACTCTAGGCGCTGCGAACTTAAATTCACTCCAGAAGAAGAGAAGGTCGGTTATCGAAACTACAAATACTTTTGATGTTTGTTGCATGTCTTATTTAAAATAATTCATTATAATATTTGATTCCGCAGATGGTTTAAGCGCCAAGGACAATCGGGTTTCAGTTTTTAGGTTAACCGTTCTGGGTTTTAAGTTCACAGTGCCCAGGGCAATCGGGACGTAGTTTTTAGGTTAACCTGTCTGGGGTTGAAGCTCGCAGCGCCCAGGGCAATCGGGTTTTAGTTTTTATGGAAACCGGTCTGGGTTTTAAGTTCGCAGCGCCTAGGGCAATCGGATCGTGGTTTTTAGGTTAACCTGTCTGGGATTTAAGCTGGCAGCGCCCAGGGCAATCGGGTTTTAGTTTTCATGTTAACCGGTCCGGGGTTTAAGCCTGGAGCGCCCAGGACAATCGGGTTTTAGTTTTTAGGTTAACCGACCTGGGGTTTAAGCTCGCAGCACCCAGGGCAATGGGGTTTTAGTTTTTAGGTCAACCGGTCTGGAGTTCAAGCTCGCAGTGCCCAGAGCACTTGGGTTTTAGTTTTTAGGTTAACCGGTCTGGGTTTTAAGTTCGCAGCGCCCAGGGCAATCGGGTCGTAGTTTTTAGGCTAACCTGTCTGGGGTTTAAGATCGCAGCCCCCAGAGCAATCGGGTTTTAGTTTTTATGCTAACCGGTCTGGGGTTTAAGCTCTCAGCGCCCAGGACAATCGGGTTTTAGTTTTGAGGTTAATATTTCTGAGTTTTAAGCTCGCAACGCCCAGGGCAATCGAGTTTTAGTTTTGAGGTTATTATTTCTGGGGTTTAAGCTCGCAGCGCCCGGGGCATTCGGGTTATTTTTTTTAGGTTAACTCGTCCAGGGTATATAGCAGGGTACTTGGGGTTTAGTATTTAGGTTTACCGGTCTGTGGTTTAAGTTCGCAGCGGCCAGGGCACTTGGGTTTTATTTCTGGCTTTGCCGGTCTGCAGTTTAAGCTCTCAGCGACTAGAGTTCTGCAGTTTTAGTTTTTACGTTATTATTTCTGGTGTTAAAATTCGCAATGCCCAGGGAAATCGGGTTTCGGTTTTTAGGTTAGCCGGTCTGGGCTTAAAGCTAGCAGCGCCCAGTTTTAGTTTTTAGGTTATCTTGTCTAGGGTATAGAGCTCGCAGCACCCAGGGCAATCGGGTTTTAGTTTTTAGGTTAACCAGTCTGGAGTTCAAGCTTGCAGCGCCCAGAGCACTTCGGTTTTAGTTTTTAGGTTAACCGGTCTGGGTTTTAAGTTCGGAGCGCCCAGGGCAATCAGGTCGTAGTTTTTAGGTTTACCGGTCTGTGGTTTAAGTTCGCAGCGGCCAGGGCACTTGGGTTTTATTTTTGGCTTTGCCGGTCTGGTGTTAAAACTCGCAGCGCCCAGGGCAATCGGGTTTCGGTTTTTAGGTTAGCCGGTCTGGGCTTAAAGCTAGCAGCACTCAGTTTTAGTTTTTAGGTTAACTTGTCTAGGGTATATAGCTCACAGCGCCCAGGGCAAACAGATTTTAGTTTTTAGGTTAGACTGTCTGGGGTTTAACCTCGCAGTATCCATGACAATCCGGTTTAAGCTTGCAGAACCCCGGGGTACTTGGGGTTTAGTTTTTAGGTTAACTTGTCTAGGGTATAGAGCTCGCAGCACCCAGGGCAATCGGGTTTTAGTTTTTAGGTTAACCAGTCTGGAGTTCAAGCTTGCAGCGCCCAGAGCACTTGGGTTTTAGTTTTTAGGTTAACCGGTCTGGGTTTTAAGTTCGCAGCGCCCAGGGCAATCGGGTCGTAGTTTTTAGGTTAACCTGTCTGGCGTTTAAGCTCGCAGCGCCCAGGACAATCGGGTTTTAGTTTTTAGGTTACCCTGTCTGGGGTTTAAGCTCGCAGGGCCCAGGGCCTTCGGGTTTTAGTTTTCAGGTTAACCAGTCTGTGGTTTAAGCTCGCAGCGCCCAGGGCAATCGGGTTTTAGTTTTGAGGTTAATATTTCAGGGTTTGAAGCTCGCAACGCCCAGGACAATCGAGTTTTAGTTTTGAGGTTAATATTTCTGGGGTTTAAGCTCGCAGCGCCCAGGGCATTCGGATTTTGGTTTTTAGGTTAACTTTTCCAGGGTATATAGCAGGGTACTTTGGGTTTAGTATTTAGGTTTACCGGTCTGTGGTTTAAGTTCGCAGCGGCCAGGGCACTTGGGTTTTATTTTTAGCTTTGCCGGTCTGGGGTTTAAGCTCGCAGCGCCCGGGGCCTTCGGGTTTTAGTTTTCAGGTTAACCATTCTGTGGTTTAAGCTCGCAGCGCAGTTTTTACGTTATTATTTCTGGTGTTAAAACTCGTAGCGCCCAGGGCAATCGGGTTTCGGTTTTTAGGTTAGCCGGTCTGGGCTTAAAGCTAGCAGCGCCCAGTTTTAATTTTTAGGTTAACTTGTCCAGGGTATAGAGCTCACAGCGCCCAGGACAATCGGATTTTAGTTTTTAGGTTAGATTGTCTGGGGTTTAAGGTCGCAGTATCCATGGCAATCGGGTTTTAGTTTTTAGGTCAACTTGTCCAGGGTAGAGAGCCCGTTGCGTCTAGGGTACTTGGGGTTTAGTTTTTAGATTAACTTTTGCAGGGTATAAATCTTGCAGCGTCCAGGTCAATCGAGATTTAGTTTTTAGGTTAATATTTCTGGGATTGAACCTCGAAGCGCCCAGGGCAATCGGGTTTTAGTTTTTAGGTTAGACTGTCTGGGTTTTAAGCTCGCAGCGCCCAGGGCATTCGGGTTTTAGTTTTCAGGTTAACTTGTCCAGGGTATAGAGCTCGCTGCGCCCAGGGTACTTGGGGTTTAGTTTTTAGGTTTACCGGTCTGGGGTTTAAGTTCGCAGCGGCCGGGGCACTTGTGTTTTAGTTTTTAGGTTAACCGGTCTGGGGTTTAAGCTCGCAGAGCCAAGGGCAATCGGGTCTTAGTTTTTATGTTACAATTTCTGATGTTAATACTCGCAGCACCCAGGGCACTTAGGTTTTAGTTTTTAGGTTATTATTTTTGGGGTTTAAGCTCGCAGCGCCTAGAGTTCTGCGGTTTTAGTTTTTGCGTTATTATTTCTGGGGTTAAAACTCGCAGCGACCAGAGCGTTCGGGTTTTAGTTTCTAGGTTACTATTGCTGGGGTTAAAGCTAGCAGCGCTCAGGGCACTTGAATTTCAGTTTTTAGGTTAATTTGTCCAGGGTATAGACCTCGCAGCGCCCAGGGTACTTGGGGGTTTATTTTTTAGATTAACATGTCTTGGGTATAGAGCTCGCTGTGCCTCAGGCTCTTTGATCTAAGATTTTAGGTTAACTTGGTTAGGGTCTAGAGCTCGCCGCGCCTAGTGTCTGTGGGTTCAAGTTCTCAGATTAACCTGTCAATTCATGTTTATTAATTGAGAAAATTATATTTTGATAAATAAACCAAATATTAATTTTGTCGATTTGCAATATTTTCCAAATATCCCATTCATCTTTGAAAACTATTTAAAAGTCAATATTTATTCATTCAAATTCTTGACTAATCATCGCAATAGTTGTCTTATATCTGAATTAGTAAAATCAGAAACTACAATTGCAAAAATGCTGAATTAAAAACTGCTCATGTTTTTATTTAGGCTTTGGGCATATCTTGTTTGAGGTAGAAATCTTGAAGAACCTCATTTTTAATTTATAATTCGATATTTATAAAAATTATAAATTTGACACGAGGATTTTCCAGATTTCGATCTTAAGCAAATCCCTAGAATAATTTACCATTTTCTAAAGTAGGAATCTGAATATTAAAAATATAAAGTATTGGAATTGATTGTTTAAAATTAGGATTTTAAAGATTTCTAGTTCAAATAAATCACTCGGATAATTTTCCATTTTGAAAACTAGGAATTGGAATATTACGGATTTCTAAAATTTAAATTCACTAAAATGTCGAATTTGAAACGTAGAAATGAGCTATTTAGACTTTAGCACATTCGTCGAAAATATTACACATTTTAAAAGTACACAAAAAAGTAGGAATTGCAATATTACCAATTTCATAAATTGAAATTCACGAAAATGTCTCATTCAAAACGTGGAATTGAGCCATTTAGACTTTAGCTTATTTATCGGAAATATTGCACATTTTGCAGTATCGAAAATCCAAATTCACTGATTTGAATCTGCTAAATTAGCCAGTTTCGCTATTTGAAATAGCGAAATCGCGCATTTCGGAGACTCAGCAGTAAACCTTCATTTTTTACCTCTTTGAAAAGTCGAAATTTCAATTTTCTACATTTGTAAATGGGAAATCTATCCATTCCCCGGTTTCTACTTACCATAGTCGGTAATTCCACATGCCGTCAAATCGTTGGAATATTTTCAATATTTCAAATATCGAAAAAGGGGAAATTTTCGATATTTCAAATATAGAAAAAAGGAGAAAAGGGGGTTTTCACTACTTGAAACTGGTAAAACATCGAGTTTCGAATTTAGTAAAGGGAAAACTTCAAATTTCACAAGACAAGTCGGTGAATTTCGTATTTTAACATTTTTAAATCGTTGAATTACACGTTTCGAATATTTGCGGTGCGATATTTACCAGTTTGCGTTTAGAGTGTACCGTATAATAAATCCCCATGTACTTACTGGAAATTTTTCGTCTCGTTATTCAAGACAATTTTTTCCAATGTCCTTGACGTTGGAAAAAATTGTCTTAAATATGACTTATTTTGTAGTCGATAAACTTGATGCAGTATTAAAGTATATATACCTCGAATAAAAGATAAGAATCACCATCTAATGCCATTTAGATTTATTTATTGTTTGCTAGATTTATTTTATGTTTAAATGCTTTACTGAAGAGGAAAATAATTAATGCATTTGATATAATCGCTTTATTTGAACTCCAATCCATCCAAGAATAACCCATTTTTAATTTTCGAGAACGAGAAAAAATAAAACGTAGTACCTATTAGGCAAATTTACAAGCCGATTATATTCTGAAATGGTTTATCCAGTAGAATATTCAGTCACTATTCTTTAATTTTTGAGATACATAAATTTTGAAAAACAAGAGTTACGGAATTATAGATATAATTTTTTTTTCATTGAGAATGAAAATAAAAAATGTTTAATACTGTCAAATATGAATTAGGAAACTTTGGCATTAGTATTTTTTTTGCCAATATAGATGACCCGAGAATATCTATATTTAATGTGAACCGTATTTCAATTTATAAATGACAAATTATACGAAACATTAAAAAAATTTTCAAGTACGTTGTAAAATATACATATAAATTAAAAAGTAACGGGTTTTCATTTTTTCAGTTACTAATACATTTCATGGGTTAATAATAACAAAAATGAATAATCACAACAGTTACTGTTTTATAATCGATAATAAATCAGCTACATTACATATAAAATTATTCGTGTGATTATTAAATGTGAAAGACTGACATCGAATTTTCAGATCAAGCCAGCGCCATCTCACGACTTCCAGTGTTACTAGTTAACCGACTCGGCTACTATTCAGGACTGTAGTAAATTCTTTGTACCGTATTACTCAAGTTTGGGCTCTAAATATTGTTCATGCACATATTATTTATTATTAGTGATCAGCATTCAATGTTCAATCACGTTTTCTTACTGTATTTTACTACGGACCAGCTTACGACCAGCTTACGACCAGTTTACGACCAGCTTACGACCAGGTTACGACCAGGTTATGACCAGAAATCGTTGTTCATTTGCCAGGAAATTCAACAATAAAACCATGTAAAAAGTAGTTTCTTGTGCATTTTCAGTTTTCTCAAATTCAGTTAGTTCAACAAGAACTTTTTGTATGCTCGACAGCAACATACTTGTTTTCAACATGTAAGCCGCAGTAATACTATCAAGAGGTCTAATACTATTACCCAGTTGTATATATAACAACATTAATGAGTTGGCCATTCGTGGCATACTTACTTGGCCTGTCGAAATAAACAGAAAAGAAAAGAGCGTTGAATTAAGTTAGCAAGAATGTTGTTTTATTGCAAAGAGTGGCGGCTTTACTCACCTTTAGCAACAAGTACTCTGAATGCGGGATAACCTTGGAGTCGACGCCCTCGACAAGGATTAAATAAGTGTGAAACTTTGCTTTTTTTTTTGAAGAGTTTTTTATTCATCAAATAATGTTACAAAAATTTCACATTATACTTAGGTGTACTGAATAATATGCGAAACGCTGTGCACCTTTTTGTTCCACATGATGTCGGGTCCAACAATAAGCTCTGCTTTGATCGTAGATCTAGTGATGGGCTAGATTTGAGTCGTGACTTTGAGTTTAGGAAACTGGTGGACATACTTGCGGATGGTTTTGCCGAACTTGGACTCATAAGCTACTTTCAATGTGATGTTGCCCTCCTACCATGAAGCTTATAGTTAGACTAGCACAAGCTGATTAAAAGGAAATTAAAATCATTTTGCACTAGCAGTTTCAAAGACTAATTTTATTCTTCTTTCAACCTTGTCTATACACAGACTTTGCATTGCTTGATTTCAACCTAAAATATGAAACAAATCCAATTAATCACATCATATGTATACAAAAACAATTATTAGCAAACCATGAAAATCATTGAAAATCATATCTTACTTGTAGTATCAAAAATAGTTATAGCAAATCAACTGTACTCAAGGCATTTTTTCATACTATTGTTGAAAAACTAAAGTCAGCAACGATTGCGTTTCTTCATATGACCAATGTTTCTAAATTGTAGCGCTTGAATTAAAAACTTTTCACAAGTTTAAAGAAAAGTCTCACTTAATAGTTCTTTATCACTGCTGCAACCATATGTAGTCTCAGTGAGTATTTTTCTACGGTCAAACAATTCAAATTGGCAGCCGCCAGTCACTTTACTATCATTTTTAACAGCAGATTCAAAACAAAAGAAAATTTTTTGCAAGTTTTATAAATCGATACATTTCTATGGTAGCAATAACTCTTTATAACTTCCTTGCAAGCTCTCCACTATACCTCTATCCATGTTATGGATCATATGAAAAAATTAATAATTGCTCTTGGCAAGGTCGTGGCATTAACTTGTCCAACTTGTGCTATATTACAAATTTATAAACCTCACCACTACATGGATGAATATTAGCATGCAAAATAAACTTGCCTATTCAATTTAGTATTATCAACTTGCATTTTGGTAATTAAAGAATCTGCTTCTTATATGCTGTTTCTAGTTTATTAAATTTCAATCCTAGCACACTGAAACTTTTCAACGTTATTCTGGCACTCAAGACTAAAAGAAACAGAGGCAATTTTAAAATCATTTGCAACTCAATCGAGTATCTATATAAGGTCTGAGCATTGTAGATCACTCACTTTATCTTTTTTATTCACTACGCATGCCATATAAGATCCAGGGTAATTTATTGGACACTTGAAACTAGTGCTTTGCTATCCTATTGAAAATAAAGACGTCTTTTCAGGACGTAATTTAAATGACGTGATTAAAAGACGTCATTTCTAGACTCGATTTCACGTCCTAAAATGAAACATTTTAGGACGTCATTTTACAAAAACGACGAAATTTATTTATATTAAAATAACCAAATTATATATTTTATTCCAATAAATAACAGTCAAATGTTAAGGGATATGTCACATAATTATTAAAAAAAACAATTATAAATAGAAAAAAATCAGTTAATCGGGGATCGAACCTGGGACCCTTACATTACTAGATTTGTACTTTACCACTTTGCTTTTTTTTTTTGAAGAGTTTTTTATTCATCAAATAATGTTACAAAAATTTCACATTATACTTAGGTGTACTGAATAATATACTTACATTACTAGTTTTACGGAGATTGAATGGTCGCACAGGACGCTCGCAATCGTATCAATAACATCTGTTGCTTATAGATAATTACTGCTAACAAATGTAGTTGTTACAGTATGAATAGAAATTCATATTGTAACTAAAGATCTATAAGTATACTGTTTTGGAAAATGCTACGCATATCGACGACTGTTAGAATGCTTGCTATTTCTGTGCTATATAATCTTGAAGACTGTTCAATTTTCACATATGTTTATTTCAACTCAGTTATGCCAACCATGTAATTTGTACGAAGAAATAAACCGGTTCATTCTATTTTCTATTCAATATATTATTACAAAAAATAGAAAAAATATTAGCAAGTGATAAAGTATAATACATTATCAATGAAATACACATTTGAATAAATATTTTTTATTAAAAGTACTTTACTGATTATAAATTGAGCACTCTTATCAGCAAATTGTAACGGGAGGATCTATTTTTAAATAATAATAAATTCGCTCCTGTTAGAGAAAATCAAATCCCTCTATGCGGGGCTAACCGCAGCCCCGATCTGCCGTTGATTCTCTGCTGCTTGTTACTCGGTGCTAGCTCGATTACGCTTTCGCGTCGCAACCTGAAAACGAGCGCGAAAGCGCGAACAAAACAATAGCAAAGATCGAGGATTCTAATACGGGCGAAGGAGAGGAAGGTGAAAACTACAGGGATTTCAATTATTGAATGCGTGTTTCGATAATGA
>JAWWMK010023941.1:0-16523 GCA_035047105.1 Galeopsomyia nigrocyanea
ATACCTCTTTCTTTCTCTCCGCGAGTTTGGTGCATATAATCGAAAAATCCCGCGGAGCATTGACGTTGCGGGATATAACATCTCGTTGCTCATTACTCTCGGGGTGTATCTCGCAACTCAACAAACACACAGTGCAACATCAATCCGCGCGAATAATTCGCAGTTTTCTGCCGAGTGTATAACGGTATTACAAGCGCGGGCGATGACATAACGTTACTACTGCACTTAGTCGGCGAGAGCGAGCGAGTGAGCAGCACATACACATGAACGCGTGAGGCTTTTGTCGCGGCCGATGACAGTGAGGAATTCGCAGTGCAACGAGCCTTTCCCATCTCTCTTTCTCTCTTTCTCGTGGAGCGCGTATGCAACATTAATTATATGCCTGCATGCGCGAGGTGCGGAGAGCGGATTTGAATTGGTAAACAATGCGTTAAGGAAATTGATGTGTGTGTGTGTGTGTGAGTGTGTGTGTGTGTGTGTGTGTGTGTGTGTGTGCGTGTGTGTGTGTGTGTGTGTGTGTGTGTGTGTGTGCGTGAGTTTGGACTGGTTGAATTGATTTTAAAAGTTGCTGGAATTTCGACGTTTTCTGCTGGTGTGCGTTATAAAAGATGTGTTACATTGCATTAAGACTGTTGCTTTATGATCCATAAGAGAATTTATTGTGCGGTACGGTCTTATTATTTTGTGAGTTGTTGGAGGAAGATATATGCGTAGGAATTTTTTTTATTTGTCTTTCATTAAACTAAAAGTATATTTTGTTGTTAAACATGTACGTTCAAGTCAATTTTTACATTGAACCGGTAAAATCGATCAAATTATACTTCACTCGCCCCAAAAGAATATCGAAAATTATACCATTTAATAACATTTTGAAAAATTAATAAAGAGTGTTCATATAAAGTCTATTAATGCAAGGAGGTAGAAAAACTTATTAGTATGATAAGATGAACCACGTCGTCGCCCTCTATTATCATAGTGAATAATTGTTTCATGTACTTATGTATCAATCGTTCAAAAATCAGCGGTAATCGGTAACATTTAGTGACTTCTACTAATAGTAAAAAAGCTATGATCGTCGATTGAATTTCGAAAAATATTTATGAAAATATTAATTAATGGACATTTTTTTTATACCTTACTGCTTATTATTTGGGGTGATTATGTATAAATTTATATAAATATCATTGATGCGTATGTATTTTAATTTCTTTTTTCCTGCATTTCCATTTTTTTTTTTTTTTTTTGCATTCTATCAGTCAATTATATTAGTTATATTTCTGATGGTCCAAAATATTTTTTTACGATTATTTTTAAGAAAGGCATTTAGATATAAAAATTTAGTAGCCAAGGCTCAAAAATTCGAATGGTATCGATATTACTTAAAAATTTGACACGTACATTGTAATAAGTAAAATTTTTATTGGCAGAACTTTTACAAGTATAAGGCCACAAAATAAAGTACGATAAGGACTTCGCACGCGTTGCCCTCTATTACCAGTTAGTAATCGTTTTCTTCCAAGTATCGCTGTAATGATTAATTATCAATGAAATTATTGCTAAAAAAACGAATAAAATTTCTATTTCAACCTGAATAATATAGTTGGATTTCTATTGAACTCCATTTGATTGCTACTAACAAAATGTTTTCTGACAAACAAGAATAGTATATAATCACAGCAAACAAAAATCCCTCCCAACAAATAGTATGCATCAATCTAACGATAACCTCGTCGAGAAGAAGAATGTCTCTGAACGTAACGCATTTACGCAACTTCAAGGCCAGAACAGAAATAAAAAGAAGGAATGCGTCTTGCACGTATAGTCAATTACCCCCATCATCATATCGTCGCAAGACAGACAGGCAGACAGACACGAAGAACAAGAGCAAGCACTATACGAATGTTAACGAGTATATATACATACACACAGAAGAGTCGAACGACGGAAATAAAGTTCGTCGCGCGCGCTCGCTCGCTCGCGGGGATAGCGGTTACGTGAGTGTAACCGCGCGCTTCTGGCCTTTGATTTTTAGCGCTCAACAGCAGGAGCAGCAACGCTGTAAGTGTCTTGTAATGAGGGTATATACTCTCGTACTTTGCACAGGATGTCGTTTGTTACGTTTCGCCGAAGAGTTCACGGTTACAAAGAGTCTTTGGAAAGTATATTTTGTTGTTTTTCATTTTCTTTTTATTATTTATCGCGCGCGAATGAAAAAAAGTACTGTAAAGTCCGTTGTAAAACGGCGGATAAAAAAAAATTATTGCTTTATGGTTACGACTCCTTGTGGTTTATGCACTCTATATACATACACGCTAGAGGAATACTTGTAAAAGCGCGCGAGCGCGCGACGACGAGCCTATGTATAGGGTCATGCTATCTTGAGTCTTTTACACGGTTAACGGGCGATGCGCGATTACAGTTAAAACTGAAATTACGATTGACTATATACGCGAAACATGCTGTTTCCAATAATCGTGAGAAGATGCTGTTTGGATGAAGTTTATGGGATAAAGTCGATTGCATGGTCATTATCGTTTTCAAACTTCGATGCATACATACTGAAGAACACCAGATGGACATGCTGTACATCTCGAGGTACATCTTTCTGAAAATGCTCGGGGCGACTTATATCTGCTCCGAACTGACCGAAACTTTTCGAGGTCAAATTTTGAAATTTTAATATATTCTTTAACAGGGTTCTGATGCAGTGGATATCAATGTATTCTATAAGAAAAGTATTTTGCATTAAAAAGCCCAAGCGAATAAATCACAATTCTGATTTTTTAAAAATTAATTTGACGAAATTAGCAAATTTAGAAAAATTGAGTCAAATTCTTAAATAAAAAGGAAAATAATTATTGCAATCGTAACTACGCATATTAACAAAGAATCGGTTTCTATACAATTTACGCACCGAAAAGAAATACCCAAAAACTAAACCCACACAATCCCGTTTCACTCTCGAACAAACTCACGGACCCTCCGACGATCAGCGATCAGTGTATGCACGAGCAATTTTCGAGTGCTTTCTTTTACGGTGAAGAAAGCCCTACCGGATACTATATACTTTGAATGTGACGCATCTGCCGACACTGGCAGCCGTCTTTCTTCGCGGGGAGGCAGCAGCAAAGTATAGATGCAGACAGCTGGCGCGTGCGTGCGCGCGCGTGGTTTCCTGTGGAGATTCTCGACGCCGTAAAATGTATAAGGTTTCGATATATGGGGGCTCGACGATCGTACAGCTTTTGGGGGATGAGATGTAATGGAGCTTATGTTTTATCACCTCGTGACTTTAAATTGCTGTCATCGATTTCGGATTTTCGAGCTTTGGATTATAGCTTTGATTTTGATTTATTTCATGGGATTTATTTGGTAACGTATTATGAATTTTTGTGTATAAAAAAAAAAGATTTGTTTATTTCATTAGAGTAAAATCATGAAGTATCTCTTTTCATCCAAGTTTTTATTTTACCTACTGGTCATCAACTTTCACGTTTTCAAAATAAAATAAGCGTTAAAAACAAAGCTCTCACGTTTCACATTAGTTTGTATGCTCAAGTTGATTCGAAATAGCCAAGCTGAAGAAGCAAAGTACCAGCTGAAAATTAACTCGAACACGCAAATGGTCTCATTGCATGCTCACGAGAGAGAGAGAGAGAGAGAGAGAGAGAGAGAGAGAGAGAGAGAGAGAGAGATAACCATGCGCGGACAACAACAGCGAAGTGCCACCGCCCGTGAACTATCCTGTTGAATTCGTTTTCTTTTTTTTTTTTTTTTTGCCTTCTCGATTTCAATTTGCAATGCTGATGTAATGGAAATCTCGACTGGATTTGTAAGTCCGACGACGTTGTAATCGTTTCTCTCTTGCTGACGCGACACGGAGCGCGAGCCTCTATACACTTTTGCGACCTCGGAGTTTGAGTTACGCGGGTGCTCCAAGTTAATTTTTTTTCTTTTTCTTCTTTTTTTGGGTATGCGATTGTGATTTGTCACGAAATGTTTTCTGATAAACTGAGTGTCTCGGCAGAGAGAGGAACTTTGCGTGGATTTTTTGTCGTTTTCAAAGGGAATGTTTTATTGGACGGGTTTTTTGTTTGGGTTTCGTGCGTGTAGTTTAATGGAATTGAATTTTTGTGTTTTGCGAAGGTGAGATGTTAATTTGAAAGTGATGTTTTTGGTTGTAATGAAAAAGAAAAAAATAATAAAGGGAGCGAAAAAAGTGTGAGAATGGAAGATTTACGGGCTACACAATAAAATTTTCTGGATACGGTATATCAGTTCTTGCAAAGTAACATCTTATTATACTAATTAAATGATCGGCAAAAACAGATATTTAAATCATAACAAAATCTTTCATGATCAAAGCTACTCAAAAAATCATTCAATTCAGTACCTACAATTCAAAACTAATAAAGGGAACCATCCACCGCAAATATAATAACTGAAAAACCACACCCACAGAAATTCAAAGACACAATCAGACAAAGAAAAAAAATAACGCCCTTAACGCCACACACGATACAACCGTTTTGGAGACAACGCACGATAGCATCCCCCCGAAATCACAGGCGGAACGTCATAATTTTTATCCCGCGAAGGCATCTCTCTTTCACTGCGACAAAAGTGTATTCGGCACACCCAACCGGATATATGTAGGGACAGAGAGAGAGAGCGAGAGTGAGTGAGTGTGCTACGGCCACCCACACCTATAAGAGTTCAGGAACAGCTGTTCGAGGAAATGAAGAGGGGTGACGGTCAGGGGCCTTTTATTCTCCGAGGATCCGATGGCACAATATCGGGCATTTTTCACGATTGCCCATCAGGGGCTTTTTCGGATTTTCAAAACGACTGAATGGACTGTTGATGTCTCGTGATATACGAGAGGTTTTTAAGGATAGATACTATAGCTGCATTTGGGGGGAATCGATGATGGCTTTAACGACTTTGCTATAACTTTGGGGTTTAGGTTTGGTATTATAACTTGAGGAAGTTAAAAGAGATATTGACAATGTGGCTGAATTTTCTAACGATATTGCAAGAGCTACGTAACTTTTCTTATAAAAAAAAATTCGAATACCAAGATGAAGATGAAAGCATTCCTTCCATTCTCGCTCGCACATACCGAAACTGTTTTGCTTACATCAGTGGTAAGAAAAGCGAGCTCGTCGAGTACATATCTAATTGAATTTTAGATTCAAATACTGCAGCGTAATGCAAAGCTCGCGTACTCATGAATAAATTTCCCAAGCAGCTCCGCACACACAAGCACACATACAAGCGCAAGCATCGTGGACACGTGTTGACTCGAATAATTCGGTTGTTCAACTCCGCAGTTTGCTGCTTGCGTTCGGTTGCACACGATATATATTTCTGCAGAGCTGATGAATGGACACGACAACCATTTCGCTTACGCTGCGGAAACCGATGCGTTAATTCCGCAGCTCGGATATCCATTGAAGCTTTTATGTATGCACGTGGTCAAGGTCATGATGGTATAGGTATGTGTTTAATGGTCTCGCTATATATACGTGAATCACGTTTCAAGATTGTTCGCGTTAATTTGTTTGACGGAAGGTTACTTTATTGAGGATTTATTTTCCGTTCCTGTCGGAATTTGTTATGTCACGAATGGTTATGTACTAGCCATGTGTATATCTTTGTATTGGCAAGTTAAAAAGAATTCCAGTTGCATGTAGTAATTATATAGATACAAATTTGTCGCATCAAGGCCATACTGAATTTACTGCACCGCCATATAGAGTTGTTTTCTTTTGTCATTCAAAATTCTTTAAAGTTTGGTAAAAAAATGTCACTGTATACTTTTTACGTCCAAAAACCAAACTGAATTCTAATTTCTTAATCTCAAAAAATAAATCCTTGCCCCTCCACAGCATTGACAGTCAAGTAAATGCTCATCCATTCAACAAAAAATAACTGAACAACAAGAGAAATTATCACTGTCGTGCGTATATAGCTTTCTCAAATTCAAAGGGTGCACCTCAAGAATCATCTGCATGCGGATTGTATATTTTTTTTTGTTTCTGCTATATACCGTCGGCGTAGAACAAACGGCATAAATCTTGACGCGGGGGAATTTGAATAGCGCCGAGTTTTATCAGGCACGCGTATCTCTCACGCCTCGATAAGAACGACGAAGACGACGACGACTGCGTACGTGACGCGCGGCATCATATAAGACTTGAGTAGTTTAATTGAAGATACGAGCATTCAACGACTTCTGCGTTCTTTTCCTTTTTTTTACTAGTTGTGATATATAAAAGCCGAGAGTAAACTATCTTTCTTTTTTGCTTGGTGAAGTGTGACTAGTAGTACAAGTTGGTTTTATCGGATAAGGAGAAGTTGATTGCGTGTTAGGCAATGAGCATTGTAATTATTCGTCATTTGGACTTTGATACGGCAGAGAGAACTGCTTAGTCGGAGAATTTTCAGTCGGGTTAATGGCGGATTTATCGTATTGTTAATGCACAACTAAATCTTCTGCGAATTAATCGTTAGTCATTTTATCTTTATTTCGCGGTAACGAGATGAATCATATGTTTAGTATTAAAGTAGTTTTGATTGTGGCATTAGTGCTTGATATATGTTTACACGAAACAAATATTTCTTCGTGACTTTTTCAAGTAAATATGTGTACTTTACAAATCTCATCTGTCGCTCGAATTATTTTTTACATATAAATTCATAATTGTGGGATTCTGGATGTTGATTGAATATATGAAGCATGTGATATGGAACTTATACTTTATTTATCGCAGACATTTACTCTAAGCGTCGCATTTCCTTTAGCGACTACGTTATAGCTTAGCTCTCGTCCCTTGGACGCAAACGCACGCAGGCTGACCATTCGGCTCAAAGGGCCTAAGCGCCTTTCCTCGCTTTCCCCTTTTATGATACCAAGGCGAGTTCGAACTCGCCGCGGACAGATGTTTGCCAAATGCTAAACTCTCTCACTCTCTCAGCTACTCAGCCTTTCCCGGGGACACTCATACTATTCCATTCCCACATAATTATTGCAGAAACTTAATTTGATTTGTTTTAATCCAATACTGCGAAAAACCACATGATAAGCAAATCACAGATAAACGATTCCCACTTATCAATTTCAATTCTTACCGCATACTTGCAAAACACTCAGCGGAAGAATTATAACAATCATATCTCTCTCAACACCCAACACACGCGAGCGAATAGTCCAAGATATAAACCAAGAAAAAAAAAGGTTTAAACTCAATTTCGAAAGTAACGAGATAGAATCATCTCGGCGCGCGCGGTCCCAGAAAATAGAGGAGGCACGTTGGTGAAATGACCTGGGGGCACATATGCGCGCCTACCGCAGAAGCAACAGCAGCAGCACGCAACAGGTGAGCGTATATATAGAGGGGGCGTGGAATAAATCAGCTGACGTAGTTTTCTCTCGTATTGTCCATCCGTTGCTGCTGCTGTTGCTCTTCCTACTCCCGCGTGTGCGCGCGCTTCGTATAGATAAAATCAGCTTAGAAATGCGCCACGCGAGAATACCGAATGACATCCGGCTGCATTCGGAATGCTGATGCTGCTGCTGCTGCTGCAGTTGCAACTGGAGAATATAAGGCATTGTGTTTATAGGGAGCAGCTTTAACCCTTTTCTTATACCGACTCTGCATGGGTTATATACTTTGATGTCTCGCTCCGTATGAATGAATATGTAATGAGAGGAGGGAAGATTAATGGAATTTGATTTTAATTTGGATCTGAGTATTTTATTGTTGTGGGGGGAGATTCGGAGTGTAGCTTTCAAAGTATATTGAGAGTGAGTACGAAGAACCTGCCATGCTTGCATTGAGGTTCGAAAGAACAATATAAATAGAATTATCAGACATTATTTAGAAACACTTATTATAAAGAAATCAAAAATTTCAAGTTGCATACAGCGGTATACACGTATCACTCTATCGACCGGAATGAAAACTAATTTTTCTGCAAACAATAATTATTTTAATTTCAGCTATTTTAACGGATTTTCAAAGCTGATATTGAACAACAATTTCTCATCATCTATAAGCTAAACTTCATTGCAATTTCAATGTCAATCGCACACCTAATCCAATAACACGCCAATTAACTTCTAAAGCTATATCAAGTAGCAATAAAAATGAAAATTATGAACGACGCACGCCTCGGGTTCACACCCTCGGAAGCTCGTTCCGTTCTGATAATCAGCGTGCACGCACATATATGTATACATACGTGACCTCGAGGCTCGCACCGGCCGGCGGCGCGGCAGTCTGTGTGTATGTATATATATAATATCTTCAAGTGCGCGCATTGACCGCGAATCGCCATGCAAGTTTTGCTTTCGAAGAAAGTCATACACACGAGGTTTGAGTGACGCCAGCTCGAGGGTATGCGCAAGCTATATGTATATATGTAGTAGCCAGTTATTAGCGTACGGTGATTAGTAGCTCGTATTTTCTGGGCTGCTGTGAAATTGATTTGAGATTTCCTGGGTTCACGTGTGCGTAGCTTGTCTTGCGGGCGGGAATTAATTGCCTTGTCTTGCGGGCGGGAATTAATGTAATGATAATTATGTTTGAGACTGCTTGGATGAATTTCATATATAAACTTTAATTTCGAGTTTGGTAGCGTTCGAATTTTGCTTTTCTTTTGAATATTGTAGTCACGGACATAAGACAATTATTGGATTATATTTATTCATTTTTTAACAAAGTTATTATTATTAACATTACATGATGGAAATATTTTTTTTAACGTTTTCAGAATTCTAAACTAGTGATTTTAACTAATTACGTTTGGCTATCTATCGGCAGAACTATGAAATGAAATATATTTTACTCCAGATTTTCTTGAAGCTGGTGACCGATGATATAAGATATGCTCATAAGTTTGTTATAATTTTCGTTATTTTTAATTTTTACAATTTTTTTATCTATTCTATGATTAGTAATATATTTAATAAGAAAAATTGTTCTTTTAATAAATCATCAACGATTGAGTAATAAAACTATCAATTCAACAAAAACGAATTTTCATCGAACAATAACATCCCGAAACAATTCATGTCAACATCAATTTTCCCACCCATCCCACGTATAGTATATGTATATGCACCGAAGAATCTTTTTGATCTTGCGCAGACATCTCCTAAGAAGGGATTAGAACGTCGCGGCATACCGAAGCGAGCGCGGCGAGCGACGTTGACGAAGCGCAGATGTTATTCTCAAGGATGCCGAGAAGAAGATAGAGTAACAGCCGTTGTGTCTTCATCCGCTCGTAAATTATTTTCAGCAAACAATTAATATTCATCCATACGACATGGGTTTGTCGAACAACAACAAAAATACCCAAAGCGAATTTTCAATTTAATCTTCCAACGGAGTTAAGAGAGAAGACTTATTTACACACTGCGTGGTGCTCGAGTAAATAAACAAAATATTATTCGCGGGCGCGAAGCTTGAAGAAAGCGTATCGAAATTTTACTTTCAGTCGTTTTCTTACTCGAGTGCGTGTGAGTAATCCTCAAAGCCGGTTAAGTGTTCGCGCACGATAAGCTTTTAAGTGATAAACTTTAGCTGTTGATGATGAATAAATGGGTCGTTCAATTAATCCGCTCGTTTTTTGTTTTGTTTTTTGTTTTTTTCTTCAAACGCGAATGCATCATAATGAAAATAGGTGCATTGAACTCGCTAAACAAACAATTTCTTTCATATGCAAATTAGCAGCAGATATTCTTTTTTTTATCATCCATCATTATTTGTATTTTCGTACGATCACGTTCGCTTTCCGTGCGTCAGTGTAAATATTATGAAAAACTCATTGAAAAACACTAACGAATTACCTGCTAATATCTCGTTGGAGAAAGGCAAACAGAGAGAGAGAGAGAGAGAGAGAGACGGAGAGAGGGGCATTGAATAAACGGTGCACTCGATCAAAATAACGAATCGCGACTGACGTATGAATGAGAGCCAAAGCAAAGAGACGGAGAAAGTCGTTGGCACCTAAATTGAACGCTCTCTGACATTGGACTTCTGAAGCGGTGGCTGCACCTGCATGCTACTACTGTATTTCGACATTTTCCACGTACTACCTACTACTACTACTGCTGCTGCTCCATATCGAAAGCAAACGGTTCACGTGCTTCGGCGAGATCGGTATCTCCAAGGTATATATACTCGATCGAGTGTATATACCTGCGGCTAACGGCAAGCCATGAGATCTTTTAGACGTAATCGCCCGAAAGAGAGAAAGAGAGAGAGAGAGATTATTTCCTTGCGGTTCTTGCGGAAACTTTAACGCTGCGAGTGCAAAAAATTTAAAGCTTGTATACAAGCTTGCTTAATTTTAAGAACGGCTTTTTTTTTGCTTGGTTGATTAGTAATCGTTAGTTTTTGTTCGTTGTTGACGGACTTAATATAAGCAATCTCAGAAGGAAATAGTTGAACTTAGTATTGTACTGTAATACAGAATCGACTACATTCACTCTAAATGGCAGAATTTCACGAATTCACTTAACTCATTGCCATGCAAGAATTCACGTTTGTATTCCACCTAACGGCAAAAATGAAAAATACTTCATTGAAAAATAACATGTTATACGCATGAATATTAATAAAAACAAAATTTCGTTGGCAACTGATTATCAAATTTTTCACGAGCGACTCACGCAACAATATAATTATTTCGAATATTCAAAGAGAGAACATCGAGACGCTGACAAATAATGAGCCGCTTTCAAAATGCCTTTTTTTTTCTTTTCGTCCCGAGACGAACGAAGGAAAAAAAAAAAGAAATAATTTACTGCTTCATTCACGCAATATTTCATGCCGATATTTATGACGCAATCATTGACGTGAAGGGAGGGCGACAACCTTGCGCGTGTAATCAACGATGTCACGATGGGCTTTTTTTTTCGAGCGATCGTATACATATACCAGAGTTCTGAAATTCAGGAAGGGAACCGATGATTATAAAGATACGGACTCGAGAGAGAGAGAAAGAGAGAGAGAAGTGAAACGCCTCCTCCTCTGCGGAAAGTCGAGCACGCGATTGCGATCTCCTTTGGTGGTGGTTGGTCGATGCAGGAAACGGGTATTTTTCGGCTTATATATTAGCGCACACCACCAGCCCATTTATTGAGCTGGAATGTTTTAATTATTATTTTTAGGAGATGTTAAGTACCGTGCGAGCCGGCGGCACCTTGCCATTATTTGATCTTCATCAATTGAATGGCGTCGAATTAAGTATACCATTGGGAAAGAGAGATGCTCTAGAATCGGCGTATAAGGTATTTAATAAGAATTTCTTTTTTGATGCGTTATTGAGTATATAGAACGTGCCAATTTTCACAAAAATTGTATATTTACTTTATACTCAATAATAAAATTACACTAATTTTTCACAATCATGACAAGAAAAAAAATTCTACAAGTATAAATTTTTCCACAGCTAAAAAGTAAAAAAAAAAACCGATGCAATTGAAAACCCGTTTAAAATATATATGTCGTTCGACTGTGTGCAAAAGGCAATACCTTGTCAGAAAGCTCTGCAGGTCGTAAACGCTCGTTATACTCCTCGGACAAGCGCGCATCACGAGCGAGAAAAGAGACGAAGACAGTACAGCTCCATTAATCTCTGACCTATCCCAATTCAGCTTTTACCTGCGACGACGACGATGACGACGACGAGAGAGCGATTAACGGTTGAACTATATATAGCGAAGCATGAACGAGAAAGAGAAAACGTGGGTGCCCGGCGACCTTGCGCGGACTTTGACAAATGACCAATGGCTATATCGATCGTTTTGTTTTGTGTGGTTTTTTTTTGCGAGTGCGCGTGCGACCGATATGATAAATAAGACAATTAACCGCGTGTAAACGAGAAAAATCTTCGATTAAAAGTTTCAATTTGACGCTACGGTTATTGAATATCAAGGGCTTTACCTTGATCAATTTATGATTTCAATTTGCACGAGCGAGCGAGTTCTTCTTTTTCTATTTTTCGAGTGGTACGTACTTTATGGAATGTTATTTTCATAGTAAGTTAGAGAGCTTACTGACCGAAATTCAATTCGACGAATCTATCTCTCTTCTTTTTTTTTTCGTTCAAGTGAAATCCAATTGAAATCCACTTCGCTCTCGATTACGAACTGACAGATCAACGTGAATAATCATGACAAATTACATACATATCCGAGGCAATGAACACACACGCATGACAATAAAACGCGTTGTACAACACACCTCGTGCTGCGAGTGCGTAAAACGATGTAAATTTAGTCGACGAACTCGTAAACAACACACGCACAAACGAGAGAGCATTCTAACTTTAACAAGAGTGTTAATCGACCGACACAAACTCCTCGAGAGAGGAAGAGAGAGAGAAAGAGAGAAAGAGAGAAAGAGAGAGAGAGAGAGAGAGAGCGAATCAAATTTCTCAAAGAGTCCATCTATTTTCCTCATCTCGTCTGGTGCAGAAGATGCGCTTGGTAATTGCACTTCCGCGAATCTAAAATGTCTCCAAGGCGTTTCCTCTTTCTACGAACGTCGCGCGCCGGCCAACGCAGTTGCAGTATATTTTAGCAGCACAAAAACCTTGGCCCAGACGCAATTTCGCTTGCGTTTTCGCATATCTCTCTCTCCCTCTTTCACTCTGTTGAGACTGCGAGTGCGTATTGTTTTTGTCAATATATATCCGACGAAGTGTACTGTTTGTTGTTTATTATTTCGTTTTTGTTGATTGCACGGTGAAAGGCATATTTTGAATGATATGTAGTTTTGGAGTTGAATGCTCAAAATGGATTTATCCCGATATCATTAAAAATAACGATCCAATATATTTTGACTAGGAAAAATGTAATTAATACACAAATGTAAACTATATAAGAACGCTATCATAGTACTTACTAATTTCTTCTTTATACGCCAACAAATTTAGCATGGCAATTACCTAAAACACTTTTAGAATCAATTTTCAAAGTGCCATCTACTTCACAATTTTATCACCATTTTATCAATTTCAAACATATATATCTAATAAAATTATAATTTCTTCAGTAAAAACATTTTTTATAACCAATCATCAATCTAATTTAATTAATTCAATCGATTCATTTCCCACTATCACCTTTGTTTACTGCCCTATAGAAATGCTGAATATTGAAAAGAAAAATTATTTTTATACACAGTGTCTTCTATAAAACAAAAAAGATCGAAAATATTATTTCCTTCCAATAAAAATTGTAATCCCACGAAAATCAGGTATCGACAAAAAAAGTCACGAACCAACCAACTCTTCAAAGTAACCGATCAATCAAGAGTTTAAAACACGAGCATAAAAACACAATACTTGACGCAAGTTTTCTTGTATACCGCGCGCGTGCAGAAAAAAAAAACAGCGAGAGGATAATGCGCGCAAAACATTCTCACGTCATCGATAAAGTGTGACAAGACCACACAGGCCAAAAGGCAAATAAGCAATGGGTATAAAAAAAAGAAAGAAAAAAAGGAAGTCGACTATATACATCGTGGGAGAAGCTCGGCGGCGTCGCAAATCACGGAATGACAAAGATGAGACAAGACAAGTTCGCGCACACACACATACTATACTCGCGCGGCGGCGGAACCGGAGACGATGCAGATGACAGCGAACTTCGGATATACAGCTGGCGAGGCTACTTTTTTTTTATTCTATACGTCTGCATGCAGCTGCAAGCATTATAACTCGCGGGCTTCTTCAATGTTTGATTAGGTATTTATTTCGTGCTTGTCGGACGTTTGTGCGATGAGCTGAGTTGTAATGTTATTGTACGATGATGGTGTGGAAGTTGGTCGATGAAATTACTTTGGCAATGCTTTGACGTTTATTTTGATCGTTACGTATTTAGCATTTATTTGCAAACGTAGATGGTTAGAATATTAAAAGGACACCTATACATCTGGGCTCCAGTCAATAACTTTTATTATTAAATTGTCAGCAGTCAAATAATATAATGCACTGAGTAAGTCATTTATCGATGACATATTCAAAACAAGTTTAGAAGTAATTATACCAAAAAAAAATATCCATCTATCGTGAACGCAGTCTCACTAAAATTTTCAGATAAAAAATGAAAAGCAGCGCGATTGTTACCACAAAGTCTACAGAAAAAAACTCAGTGAATGTATTGATTATATTCTATTCGAGTTTTTATTTCAATTATCGAAAACTAGATATAAAAAATATATTGTCTGAAAATGAATAAAATTCTTCCGCAAGTTTCACATTTTAAACATTACAGTTTACGAATTCAACTTTACAGCGTTCGACCAACGCAAAATAGAGCAATCCGTATTATTCAAACATGCAAATTCGAATGCACCAGCACTTCACATAAATCCCAACGAAGTCTATCCATATACAATCATGACGGTCGGTCGATCGTTCGGTCCCATCAAGAACAACGGCTGTTTGATCGTGCGACTATACGCGAGTCAGCTAGCTACTTCTACTCCGCGTAAGAAAGAAAATTCCAGGCCGTTGCAATGCTGCTGCTGCACCGCGAGAGAGTGAGTGAGAGAGAGAGAAAGAGAGAGAGAGCAGCAGTAGTTGCCGCCTATATATGCTTTAGCGAACCTGCGAAGTCAGTGGAACGACCGTGGACGGTATGCGGTCTGGTCTCTCTCTCTCTCTCTCTCTCTCTCTCTCTCTCTCTCTCTCTCTCTCTCTCTCTCTCTTTTAGAAGAGGCGTGTTGTATAGTGTATACCGGCGCGTGGCACGCATTGCGTGACTTACTTGCTTTTTGCCCCGCGACAATCTGATCTACAATGACGATAAAATGTTATGTAATTGTGTGTGTTGCAGTGTGTGTCTGTCTGAATTTGTTTTCAACGCGAACAAGGTATATTTTAGATCATAAAGTTTTGGGCTTGTTGACTTAAAATCGAATTGTCCGAGCCTAATTGGGTATAGTTAATAATAAAGAGTCTGTATTACTTATAGTAGTTCGAATGGTACAAAAAGGATAAGAATCACCAACATAAACTAACAAATTTACCACGTAAACTTCCTTAAAACACTTTTAGAATTGATTTTCAAACTGCCATCTAACTTTCAACTTCAAAAAGCGTATCCAGTTTGATATTGTTTCAGTGAATACTTTTTATGCATAATTGATCGATTTTATTTAATTTATTCAGCTGTATTATTACTTTTTTAGAAGAACAGATAGAGCTGCACGGTCTCAGTTTGTAATTGTGAGTAAATTTTGCGTACAGTTGCATAATGCGGTAAGGCAGGTCACGAAACAAGATTTTATCAATTATCTATAAAATATATATAGCTATACGCTAAAGCTCGAGATTATCTTCCGTTTTTTGTTGCTCGCGACAAACCAGAATTGAATTTAACACGCAGCAGAGCAAAGTGCACTCCAAGCGTAAAATCGGATAAACCAAAGTACAACACTCCAGTGCAATGAACTATAAAAATCTTATCGCAAAATAAGATATCAAACTCGAGTAATCCTCCTTCAAAGAAATACAACAAAAAGAAAAGAGAAGAAAAAAAAAACAATTGCAAATGATTGATGAATAATCAAGCTCGCGCGAGATTCGCGCAGCGCAGCAACACAGAAAATGCGCATCTCCTGTTAATCTTAATGTTTACGATCTTACTCGCTCGGACAGAGGTATAATTTCCCCGACAGACGAAACTTCAAAAAGTCCAATTTGTCAATCACTCTCCCCGTTGCACGGAGTTCCTTCTCGTCTACCCAGGGCCATAAACAAAAATCGAGGTGTCAAAGGTTCGCGAGAAAAAAAGATACGTACAGCGCGGAGGCACTCGAAAACGAACAAAAAAAAAAGACAAAAAAAAGAATAAGTACGAGGAAGAAGATACGCTGACGGACGAAACACGTTTGGGAATCTCGAAGCGGCATCGCGCCGCGTCGCGTTCAATTTGTTATTACGCTCGGTTACTCATGCGATCGATAGCGCCCTGCGCGCACTGCACGAAGCTAAGGGCATGAACGCCGTTGCTCGCGCGGGAATTGATCGATATGCCCACAGGGTAGACCAAGTATTATAGCTTCGCCGAAATTTCGCTCATCTTCGGCGAAAGTTTAAACGCGAGAGGGAATGTCGGGCTGCGTGCGGTCGATGATCGTCGATTTACCAAAGTTTATTCAGATATACGGTTTTTCTTTGCAAGCTGCAATTTTTTTTTTTTTTTTTTTTTCGTGAGAGAAAATTCGATTGGCAGTTTGATGTTTATTGCTGTAATAAATCAGTGAGATGGTTGTTGTGGATGACTGACCGATGAACTTTAAGTGTGTTGTGCATAAATAATAAGTAGACATTTTTTTACTAATGGAATCTGTGAATTGAGTTTCTTTTATTGATTAATTCTACTTATTTTTTACCATGACATAAACCGTTATGCACAGACCATCCCTGGCTAAAAAGGGTATGTGAGAACTCTTGTGAGATGCAATGCGCCCTTATTGGCCCGTTTCTCATATTAGATC
>JAWWMK010023952.1:0-16516 GCA_035047105.1 Galeopsomyia nigrocyanea
TGTGTGTGTGTGTGTGTGTGTGTGTGTGTGTGTGTGTGTGTGTGTGTGTGTGTGTGTGTGTGTGTGTGTGTGTGATGCGTTCGCATGCATCCGATATTGAAATTTGGATGATCTTGCTGGCGCGGTAGCAGCGTTGTTTGCCCGCGTTGGCTTCATAATACATCGGAATCTCGGCTGCCCGTGTCCCAGCTCCCGTAAATTCATGTGGCCGAGCCGAGCGCGATAATTCACGGCCCAGATCGCAGCCCAGCGTGCATGAATTGCTACGAGCTTGCGGCCAAAATCATTATGTCTCTTCGTGCGATAAGCTAATACACGAGCTTGTTTGCGATTTTAGAAGCACAAAGTCCAACGTGTGTTATCGTTCTTTTTTTTCTGCTCGAGGTATGCCGGAACTATGCGTGTTTTTTTTCACTTCCGAGTTGCTCCTTTTTTTTTGTTCAGCGTTCATTGTATTTACGCTTTGTTGCGGTGCTAAATACTTTCAAAGCGCTGGATATACGCTTGTGGACGGGCGATGCCTTAGAAGCAGGATTATTTTTGTTTTTTTCATTTTTTTGTGTGAATTGTACCATGAAAAGTCAGAGGTTCGCGCGCGCGCGAAACGACGATTTTGTTCTCTTTATTTCTGTGCGCGCTTTCACATAAAGGTCAATACGTAAAAGCACAAGGTACAGTATATTCAGCTGGGCTTTTGAATGCGGAGTTCGAAAGCGTTTATCAGCTCGTTGCAATTAAATACGCATTTTCTCGCTCTTTGCTGTTATTTAAATCGATTGAGCTCGTATTAGTGCGAAATTATACACTCGCTTTTTAATTCTGTATTTAAATTCATTTAATTTTGGTAATTTCGCTTTTCGTTGTACCAAAAAAATTATTATACTTCGTGTCAATTTTATTAACAACATGGTGTATAAAACAGTTCTTTAAACACTCAATCATAATTACAATTAAGTTACCCCTAACTATTCAATTGGCGAAGTTCTCACATCAAGCTAACGATAATAATCCGATAAACGATCATAATCTATTTTCACGTTCCTAAGTGTTGTTAAACACATCGCTAAGTAGACCAAATCAACCGAGATTGATAATACACACTATAACAGTATTCAAACGCATGTAGTTAATCGAAACGAATCGCATGTACACGTTTTTCCTTTTTATTTCGACGCTGCACACGCCAGCCAAATCTCAACAAAGCCGCATACACTCGAATCTGCACTCGGAAATACCCGCTGCGAGAGAAATCCTCTTTCGTTCGAGCTTCGAATTCTTTTCGCGTCAATTCATCTTCTGGTCGAGTTGACGGGAACACAATTTTTTTTTGTCGTTGCTCCGAAAATTCAAGCTTTCATATCTGCTTCGTGGGATATGAAAAATTGATTTTTCGTTGTATATTCTCGTTGAAATGTGCATATAAGCTTGCATTTTCTATCAATGTGATCACAGATCAAAACGTTAATCGTAAAAACGCTTACGAGCGGATAATTGCTCGTATCATACACTACAAAAAAAAAGTTCTTAAATTAAGAACAACTTGTTCTTAAAATAAGCATGCAGCAAATTTAAGAACTCGATTACTAATTTTAAGAAAAATTGTTCTTATGTGACGTTTACAATTTCGTATTGTACAAGTCAAACTTTTCATTTTATTTTTTTATTTCTTAATTTTAATATATCAGCGGGTGTAAAACCCTTCAGACAGAGATACTACTTAAGCTGAATTGTTCATTTAAAGATAAAATTTCAAATTCTATGAAAAAATAAGAACTGTTGTTCTTAAAATAAGAAAAATGTCATTTAAGTATGCAGCAAATTTAAGAACTTTTTTTGTAGTGTAGAGAGGGTTTAACGAAGCCATCAGGCATCGATGAAACAATTAACGGCGATGCGGCGTGAAAGTGACGAGAGAAAAAAAATGTTGAATGTTGTTTGCAGACTGGTAATCATCGTACGGCGATGAGTGGATCGCGGCTCGGTAGAGGTCGAGCGGGCCGCTTGGCGTTGTTCGTCTGCGGCCTCCTTGGTGTCATCTTCTTCGTGTTCCTTTACCGCTCGACCAGCACCGAAATGGCAAGGCTCAAGGACCTCCACGTCAAGTGCGCTCAGCAGCAGGAGTCACTCGCTGCCCAACTGCAGGGTGAGTCTTTTTTAATTAAACTTTCGACGACCGACCACCCCGATCTTGGCGCTCAGCCAAAAAATCACTCTTGTATTGCTTTTCTTTTCTTTTCGCTCGTGGAGCTTGACCTATCTGCAAATTACGTTTTTCTTTCGAGTTATACCCTTTTTTTTCAATAATACGCTTACCATGAGTCGTTCGTTATTCAATCGAAATTTTAAGATTAGGAACGTAATTAATTATGACGATGAGTGATCTGAATTTTCTCAGTAGAACGATTACAGTTTATTCATTACCATCACGGTCCTTGAGCTCGATCAACTGTATATATCAGATGCATTTAGCTTCCGTTTGAAATAATTATCGCTCTACTTTAACTCGTTCGTTTATACCGTTGCAATCGATGCCGAGCGAAAAAAATTAATTTATTTTTGCTCAACGGCTGCTTTAAAATCCTACATTACGAATTTTCATTAAAAAAAATTCATACTCGACAAACCAAACGGCAAAAGTGATTTACGAACGAATCCGCTGAGCTGGCACGAGAGAGAAATAAATCGAGAGCGGTGAAGGAGTCGAATAAGCATGGCGCGTCGGCCCTTCAAGTTCATTAAGCCAGCTGCTGCTGACTCGCTCATTACGAATATAACGAGCGACTGCACGAAGCCATTAGAGATAGAAAGAGAGAGAGAGAGAGAGACGGTTAGAGCGTCGGTATAATTGTTGTACATGTTTCAAAACACGCGCTTGCTTCGCAGTGATCTACGAGTACAAGGTGCAGCTGGAGAAGACGCTGTCGAACGAGAAAAGCGCCAACGCCGCGGCCAAGGAGGAGCTCCAGCAGAAGGCAACTCGCGAGCGTTCGCTCCGAGACAAAGACACCGTCGAGGCGAGCCAACGCTACAACGCCCTCCAGCAGAGTTACAATATCCTCAAAGCCGAGCTGCAGGATCTCAAGGACGAGGGCAAAAAGAAGGAGGAGGTGGCGCGAGAGAACATCAAGCAACTGGAGAAGACGCTGCAGGAGCTCAGAGCCAAGCAGAAGAAGGATCTCGAGGCGTACGAGCATCTTAAGAACGAGCATGTGCAGGCGCTCAATGAGAAAGAGCAGCTCGAGGAGAAGTACGAGAGTCTGAGGAAAGTCACCGGCGAGGACAACGGCAACGTCGAGCGACTGCAGAAGCGGGTCATACAGCTGCAGCGCGAACTCGACGAAGCCAAGGTATGCGAATTATTTAAACGCTTGGCGCTATACATACATGAGACTTTGCATGCGATGTAGATGCATATGGTGCGCGACGCCATTCAAGGCTATAACCGACACTTGGATCGCGCCGACAATTAGCTACCTTCTTTCTTTTCTATCTCGATATTATAACTAAGTAAGTAGTTATAGTACGCTTGGGGGTGGCCTTGCACTTGGAAAAAAAAGTTATTGCCTCTAATTGCTTGGGTCTTTAGACGATATTTATGGGAATCGATCGATGCTATAGATATCGGTTGGAAACCAATTACCAACAATAGAAAATACTTTAACTTTCAGACGGAACGAGGCTACGAGTACGAGAAGTTTAACATTTGTCTAAAAAATTTATAGCTGCAGTAGTCTTTGCTGCAGAATGTTAATACTTTTCTACTAAACGGTTTTGAAAACTTTTTATGGAATATCATCATTAAGACGAAAATAACTTATTTCAGAAGACTCCCCATTTCTCCGTGGGAGGCGTGGGAGGTGTGAAGGTCGAAAGTTCCCAACTGCTACTGAGGCAGCCGAACGACGCGGCGAGCCTCAACGACAACGACGTGAACAACGACAATGAAAACAACGCGGATAATAATAACCACATCGAGAAGCCAAGCAACGCGGAGAGCAACAACAAAGACAACTCGGCGCAGGTGTTGCGGCCGTCGTCACAACAGCAGGTAAGTCGACCGAGCGACGATATGCAAGCTGGTCAGAATCCGCAGCCGCTGCAAGCACCCCAGAATCATCGGCATCTCGACGACGAACCCGCGGAAAATAACGCCGACGAGGCCAGATTCGAGAGCCGTAACGGCAACATTGTCCCGGTCGGAGCCAATGAACAATTCGCTCGGCCCATACCTTACGAGCGACAAGACGAACGAGAACAACAGCATCAGCAGCAGCAGCAACTCAAACAGGTCCTTGCCCCACCCGACGAGCCGAGCAATCTTAACGACGATAAAAAGGAACTCGTGGCGCAGCGGAATGGACTGTCGTCCAAGGGGCCCGCTGTGATGCCCATTCTCAAACCGCAAGCCGCTGCCGCCGTGGACTCCGCTCAGCTCGAAGACGAACAGAACAATGCTGTTGATTTTAATGATACGGATTGATCGAAACCTACGCTGGTTTAACTCTCCATTGTCAACGTTATTGACGACTTTCGAATACGCGAATAAGGATCTGACTGTTAGTGTTGACGGAAACATATGAATTCGTTAGGTTTAAGTCGTGTGGCATTATTGTATAGTTGTTACCTGTAATTTCTATATCAGAATCGATCTAGATTGTTGGTTGCAAATTTTCGACATGCTAAGCGTCGTGGGAATAATGTTTTAATCAATTTTACTATACGATTTGTAGCAAACCTAGATTTGCTCGTTTTTTTTTGGAACGAAGTTCCTTGTTTTTCAAACTATACTTGGTAAGATTTTAATTATCATCAAGTCTGAATGATACTGCATTTCTAGAATATGACAAATGTCAAAGTGCAATCGATTTACATGTGCCTCTTATCGATATCTCTTTTAGACGGTATTCGAAAATACCGGATCGCAAATTTTGAAACAGCCATTTACTTTTTGTGTGCATTTTTTTATCCCTTTTTTTATTTATGTTTAAGCTTTCTTTGAAACAATTTTATTTCATGGGTTATTATAAAAGGTGCTATTGTACTTATCTGTGTAGATTGTTTTTTTTTCTATCGGTACAATTTACTCTAAATCTGTAGTATTTTCTTACCATGACAGTCAATCAATCAAATCCTTTTTCTTCTATATGTTTGTTTTTTTTTTATCAGAGCTAAAACTCAAAAATGAGTGTAGGGAATGCAAATATTTTACTTTAAATTTATCTTTAGAATTAAAATTGAATGCCCAGTGAGTGATGTGATACATTGAACAAAATAGACTCTCTAATTCGAGTGCAACATCTGCTATTGTGGATTTTGTATACTTTTGATATTTACGATAAGTTCAGTGTATTCAAAGTAAATTTTCATTCAAAATTTTTTATGATATTTATGTAGTTGTGATGATCATACTTGAATTACATATAGTTAAGAAATCAAATAATTAAATAAATACTTGTTATTTTTTATTTATGTAAAATGATCGTATATTAAAAATAATAATTCATAAATTGAAGTAGTGATAACTTTGATATATGTGTAAAAAATATATGCAATTATTGAAATAGCACACTAATGTCGCCTCAATTTTAAATGCCTAGAATTTGCATTTTCGAAATCTTTGATTTTGACTAGAGGTTATTCTAATGATGTCTTGCTTTTTGAAGCTGTAACGTGGATCAATATCTTATTAATTTCATAGCTATCGCATATACGTAAGATTAAAAAGTAATTTCACGCAAATAAAAAGATATTTGTTTTCGAAAGTGCAGATAAAGGTGTTCTAAGTTAGAACTATTAATTTTTAACGAAGAAAACTGGCGCGCCAGCCAGAAAGGTATAGAAGATATTTGTGTCTGTATTTTTTTTGTGTTGCTCAATAGCTTAATAAATTGTTATTATTTTTATTTGCTTGTGTTTTTTTTGTTCTTTTGCCCTGTTGACAAATGCAAACAGTCAATGAAAACTAAGGTGAGACCATTGTCATAGTTTGATATTTTTTCACTGTACCACTAGATTAAGCATGCAGTATTGAGACTATTTTCTTAGTAGCATTGTATTGGTTACTTTTTCGTTATTTAATTTTGGTTTTCAATTATTTTCTTTAGTTTGCTGGAAATATTTCAATATTTATTTTCTTCACATTCTTCAAACGTTTTCCTAAATGTATTTAGATGATTTAATGATGCCAATGTAAATATAGTTATTTATATATGATACAATAAGTTACATAATGAGGATAATAACATACGTCAGTTGACCATATTAATAAGTCACCGAGGTAAGTCGAATCTACGAATTATCAAAATTCACTATCATATATTTTGTATAATTTATTTTAGATGTAAATAAGTATTTTAAATATCTGCATTATAAACATCTGAAATTCCTTTTCCAATGAATAAAATAATGCGCGTCCATAGAACGTTTAAGTCCAAATTGTAAATGTAGCTCATATTGTAAAAAGCAAATTAGTAATATTATTGTAATTTATTATAATTCTTATCGTATTGCTAAAAATAATGATTTAAGATGTATATAATACGTATTATTGCAGAAATCACTAATTATATATTATGTAAATTTTTTGAATATTGTATGTAATAGAGCCAAATTACACTATCGTTATATACTAATGACGGAAGTGGAAAACAATAAACGATATAACTGATGCAGGTAAAAATAATTAATGTGAATGTTGAGTTGAACCAAAAATCATTTTTCATTCGTGTGAGGCACCACCTTATCGTAAATTACTCTCACTAAATTGTAAATTTGAATGAACAACGAAAAAAACTGTTACTAGCGGTAAGCGTATTATTTATCAAATTAATTTGGCAATTAACTCTCGTAAAGATAAAGAAAAATTTATGTAAAAACAATGCGTATGTTAGTTTACCTGTTTTATTGTAAAATACTTGTTTGATATTCCTTCAAAAATCAAAATAGACTAGAAGTTTTTTACTCGCAATTATATTAATTCGAAATACTTGATTTTGCAAGTTTTTTTCAATAATTCGACAAAAAATTTAATATCTAGAAACAGCGTTTTGATTGTATACATAGATAAACCATATGTAAATAGCCACTATACTGAAAATCTCCCCTATTTGAAAATTTTTCACTTAATCATGTCTCATAAATTGAATTTGCCTTATGCAACAAATCTAAATTGGACCTTTCATTGCAGGCGGTCGCCTCGGTAGCGTCGAAACCAGGCACAGAGAGTTCGAGCAAACCATCGGTACCGTTGAACAGGCCACCAGTGAAATTACCGGTAGGGGTACCGCCAATACCCAGGCTGATCGAACCTGACACGAAAAGGGAATCAGCCGGTCAAGCACCACCACCACCGGAACCGGAACCCGAGGCCAATGTCAAACACATTGGCGAGCAAATTATCGACAGGCACGAAGCTGAACCGAACTGGTTCAAGCTCAAACATGGCGTCCAGGAAGTCGGTGATCCACATCACATCGAGAAGAGCGGGTAAGTACCGTTTCATCAGGTGACCAAGTGCGAAGATCGACTTGATCGCGTATGTACGGAAGTTTACGCCTAAATAACGGGGTTTGCGTTTGGCTTTTATCATGCAGGTGTCGACCTTTTGTAATGCAAAGAGAGCTGGCATGAATTGTACAAAGAGGCAATTCCATTAAAACTACAATACTAGAGTTGAAACAAACTAGAAAATAATATACAATAATAATAAGCGACTTTGATTCTTTTCTATTTGAAAAAAATACACGAGCCTAGCCGTGGCAATAATATTACGATACTAGTGCGAGAAAGTAGAGGTCCGTCTCGTGTGATCTTTGTCAAAGTTCACACGAGACGGGCATCTCTTTCTCGAACATGCATCGTACAATATTTTTTAACACGACGAGCACAAAGCGAGATTTTAAGCACGCTCGCTTTTCCGAGCATGCGCAAAGTCGCGCTTTGCGCACGGCGGGCGTGTCAAAAAATAAAAATGTTTGGTCTTGAAAATTATCATTCCGGATTCCAAACTGACTTTGTTTTACTTAATTTTATTATACTGATTCCAGATTTGAAAATCCCGGAGGCAACGAAGATGTTGAGCAATATGATGATTATAATTATAAAGAACCACAAAATAAGAATGGAGATCTTCATCTAGAAGAAGGTGAAGATGAACGCGAAGGTTTGTAAAGTTTATTTTAGAATTAGTAAGTCAAACATTCCTAAGATTGAATAACAAATTAAACTTAATAAATATTTATATTCATTCCAGATGAAGATGACTACATGCATAACAACATGAATGCTGTAAAGCACGAATGAAATTTTATCTTCGTGAACTGAGGTGATTTATCCTTATCTAATCATTCGTGAAATAATCTAACATTTATATAACCATTACCGTTAATGAAGTAGACTTTATTTTACCATTAGGTTATCCAAACACGGAGACTCTTTCAAAAATTATTGACCGCAGCAGTTTATTAATGAAATATGTCAAGACAACAGTTCAAGGCCATCGATCCAACGTCGACGCTAGATTGACTTACCCGAAAGTTTTAAGACGATAACGAGGGATTGTCAAGTGATGAAAATATATGGTGAAATAAGTTTTTAAAAGTAACAATTGTAAGAAGACTGTATTTTTTTATTGTACAAAATACTCAGTGGGGCGAAGCTCGTGTCCGAGTATTGAAATAACTTAAGATATACTTAATTATATGATAATGTTTTCTAACAAATTTTATTATTCAAAAATAAACTTGAGTGAGCATGTAAGTTACTGAGAAATTGTAAATTAAAAAAAAAGTATATTAAGGAGGCGCGTTTAAAAATCTATACGGTAAATGCGAACATAATGATTGGATGCAATTTGTGTAAATTGAGCTAGTTAATACGTGTGATGTACATAATACGGCTTTTCGGCCTGCGTAGAACTAAAAATTTTTATAATTCAAATTATGAATTTGTTTGTGATGTTTTCTTGAATTGACATTTTTGGATAAAGGCTCAATTACATTTAATTTTTATGTATTCAATAATGTGACTTTTCATATGTAAACTACGAATAGTGACTGTTGTGCACCGAAAAAGTGTGATAAAATAATTTTGAAATTGCGCAACAAATGGTTGTATCTCTAAACTACTATTCTACTCTACTACTTACTTTAAATTGAACTGATTGACTTTGTTACACTGATTGGTTTTAGTGTTATTTTTGTATGTCTTTATATATTGATATTTGCGTATTATATTGTTAATTTATTGATATTATGTTAGAATAATTGGATTCAAAGTTGCTTTGAAACTGAGAAGACTGTTTATACTTAATTAAAACGCTTGATATAAACATTTATCACACTAGTGGATACAATGATGGGTTAATCAAAATGTCTAAGTAAAAAAAATAATAACTCACAAAATAATGTAAAAATACAGAAGGCTTGGCTATGTATAAAAGTACATAAATGTTTCAATGAACTTTTGAAATGACCTATTTAATAGATCAGGAATGCAATTCTGTTACACACTTTTCTTAAAGCCACTTGAATGAAAATCAACTAAGTCAACTTTTGAAAATGTAATATTTGTTATAACAATAAAATATGTGTATTTACGATAACGTTCTACAATGCAAATGTTGTACATACAAACATTTTTTTTTCATAATAAAACGAATAAACAGTATGCTTAGATGTTTTACAATCAATATAAATCATTCCTCTCATATAAATTGCTGTCAGTTCATAATAATTTGAGAATGAAACTATTTCTTATAGGCTTAAGTTGTTGAAATTACACTGATTCAATTGTCATTGTAATCTGTGTGTGAATAAGAAATCAAATATGAAGTAACTCCTTGTCAGTGCTACTCGACTTTTGATTGATGGTACTTTAAAAAAATCATAATATTAATTTTTTAGCTGTATTAATAAATTTAATGTAAGTTATTATTTTTTACTTTCTCGTATATTCTTTCAATCTACCGTAAACAATGTTCACTGAAAACGCATTCGATGTTTTTTGCCTTTTCGAAAATACGCTCCGAAAGCTGTTTTTATACGGACTAAATTAGATAATGATGATGATCCCTAAGAATAAACAAGATGGAACCAGGTGGTTTTTTTTATCCTAGGTTGAGGGTCTATGAGATTCCCATTGGAACTTCCGCCTGGTCGAGATTGAACTTAATTTTTTTGACTTTAATCTAATCCCTGACTCATCACTAAAATAAGACATAATAGAGGGAACATTTTCTAATAAAATATGAATGAAGTAATTGATCTTCCAGAAATGGGAAAACAAACAGTATGATAAAAATTAATCAATTACGTTTACAAGTTAAAAACATGAACAGTATTTTCGTAATAGTTTATGCAAACGAAATATAATTAAAAAAAAAATAGAGTCCTTGGTATAGTCATTTGCATGACTTAGAGATAGCTGGGAGTGGTTTAGACGCATAAATAATGTGTTCATTTTCGAAAGCAAATGTAAAAGTCAAACTTATTAATAAATTAGGACAGCGAGAGAAAGAAACGAGTTTTCTACGCGGGCTAACGAGGACATTTCCCTCGGTGCGTTAAAACTCGATTTCCAAAAAGATTCCTTTTCCTACAATATGATTCACGGAAAAAAATAACAAGTGTATACCAAGTACATAACTACAACTATACATAATCGTAGAGGATAGCTAATATAGTCGCCAATTAGAACTTCAATATGCGACGAGTGCGGTACATACATACACAGAGTGGTACAGTCATGCGGCGGCCCCGGCACGCACTGTACTAATAAGTTATATGCCCCCATGCTTGCCCACCTATAACTGTGTGTGTAACGTTGTATATTTTGTGCTGCTGGATTTTCTCCCACTCCGCCAGCCTCTGCGGGCATTTCCTCTCTCTCTCTCTCTCTCACGCTCTCTCTCTTTCTCTCTCTCTCACCAACAGACGCTGTTGCGCTGCGCTACTTCGGAGTCTTCGGCCGCGACCGAAGCCAGTGATAGTTTGCCAGTCGAGCCGAGCAACGAAGCAACGCGCAATACGTGATCGTCGCAGTGTTTTTAGTCTAGTTTGTTGTCATCGTTAGATCCGAAAATGGGCCGTTTAGGCTTCAACCTCGTTCGCCAGAAGGAGGCGAACAAGAATGTTGAGAGCGGTGTGGCCGATCAACAACAACAGAACGAGCAGAACGAGAGCAACGAGAATGTGGAGATTGGCGAGCTGATCATCGCCATTGACAGAGCCAACAGAATCATCAAGAACGTGAGTAAATTGGCCTCATTGTTTACTCCTGGCACTCGATTGTTCTCTCGCTGAAAGTCGCAAATTGTCGCGTTTGCTTAACGTACCTAGACGGCGAGAAAGTTTCGGTGATTTTCCTTTTTTACATTAGTGGACCTACTGACGTGGAACGGCAATTACTGCTGCAGCCTACGATTTTTCGATGCGATTTTCTCCTTCTCGCGCGGCCATACGTATATACCGGGTGTTCAAGAAGTAGCGGCAATGTTACCTACTTACGCTCTTTTGCGTTGAAATCTGCCGCGGGGAAAAACCAACATTTCTCTCGCGCTCACCCATGGGACTTTACTCGTGTGGCCAAACAATCTTTTTTAATTTATTCCAATACTTTCGAATGCCTCGAATAACTGTCAGCTCTGTTGGCCGTAACTTGACATTTTTAAAGCACCGATTTCAAATGCAAATTGACGTAGTTTTTGACCAAATATCTCGAGATGCATGTGAATGTTTTTTTTTTCTTTTTTAGTACCGATGGCTCTCTATGACTTTAATCGCTGTGATCATTACTTTGTGTGGATATATCTTCATTACACAAGCCAGATTTCACTCTACGCAATCAGGTATAATTTACATAATATGCTTTCGATGCCCTTTCTCTTTCCGTGTCACTTTAATTTTTTTAACCACATGTCGCATTCGAATTTTGCAGTTGTGCACGCGCTCAACAAAATGCACGAGGAATATTCTAACCGAATCGAAGCTCTGCAAGGAGAGAGAGATGACGGTAAATATAATTGCTCTAGTTTTCTGTATATATAAATAGACTATTGATTTTTTTTATAATAAAGTAATTTGTACTAGAAAACTTGTACGAGCAAGTGTGGCGCAATATAAAATTACATAACTCGTAACAGAAATTTTTAAAGTATGAGTCGTTATATATTTCTTTTTTCTGCTTATAAAAAATTTATGCGTTGCTATAAAAAAAACCAGCTTATTTTTTTTTCATATAAATTCATTGTTTTCATACGTGGGCTGGATATCACATTTTCCGGCTGGAATTTTCAAATAATCAGAAACGACATTTGTTTCATGATGATACTGCACGTCTGTCCACAAAAGATAAACTTGTTTCGCAGCATGTGACTGCGGCGACGACTCTATTTTCTTTATCTTAAAAAAATATGTATCAAGTTGTGGAGTGTGTCGTTTCCGACACTCTTTTTCAATTTAAAAGACTTCTAGGTATTGAAACTTAACAAAATAACCAGTTTGTAAAAATGTGACTAAGCCACGTCACAAAGAAACATTATTATGCGTAATGAATCATCAAGACTTCGAAACCCGCAATCGTAGCATTAATAAACATTCTGACTTACAGACAAAGTCGATTACATTTGTTTCACTAGAACTACAATTTTTCGTAACGATCGGCATGTGTTTTTGAATCGCAATTTCAATCACGTGTTCTGTATCTATTTTTACTATTTGGAGAACGTAATTTTTAAATTATTAATTTTTTTTTAACAGCTCAAGCAGAAAGGTTAGAAAGATCGCAGAACTTGGCGCTGGAAGAAACCATACAGCGTGAATTGGAGGCACAGAAAGCGCTGCGCGAAAAAGATAATCTCGAAGCTACCCAAAAATACAACATCCTGCAGGAAAGTTTGAGTGTTCTACAAGCCGAGCACGAAGATTTGAGCGATCGGTGCCAGAAAAAAGAAAAATCTATGCAAGAGGAAATGCAAAAGTTACAGTCGGAGCGCGAGGAGTTGGTAAGCAAGATCGAAGCGACCAACCGAAAACTGGAACTTCAAAAAAGTGAGAGCCAAAAGCTACTTACTACGACCACGTCGCGTCCACGCCTGTTTGGAGGCAACCAGCTCAAAAAACTCAACGACCTGATGAAGGACATTGAGAGTGTAGGTCGCATTGTTGGAAACGTATTCAGAGATGCAATTTAAGAACTTTCGCTTTACTCTGGTAATTCCATCTGTACATAGTGAATAGCTTTGTGTTAAATTATATAAAACGAAAAAGTATTTTGTACCCAAGTCGAATAAAGTTCACATATTACATTTTTACACGAATCAAACATTCTAAGGAATTTCGACACACCTGGTAGTTATGGATTTGAAAGTCAAGGAATAAGAAACAATTGCTAACTTAACAGACATTAACTGTAGTTATATAACAATTAATTAACACAAAATTTACTGTGTACTGGATTAGAGTTTCTTCTTTCACCACATTTCAGACAAACACGTTAATTTCTAATTAACATCAAACATTAACACTCATCTGCAACTTTTCTGTACTAAAAGAATTCTCATTTGTTTGATATAAAGGCACAATATTACTGATAAACAATATTTTTATTCGACCGTATTGTTTCAGGGCGCGGCAATGGACTTGAATGGATTTATGAAAAAAACTGATGAGATTTTCCGCCATTGATTAATGCCTAAAAGTATTAAGCAACGATTTTGAAGAAACGAAATAATTTTTAGAGTTATTGTTTGCAAGAGATGTTTGTCAATTCTTTTTAATTACTAACAAAATCCTTTATTTTAACGACCTGATTTACGTTGCAAAGCGAGAGAAATACTAGCGAAACATTTAACAGGTTTGTAGGCTTATACTGCAGAGTCAATATTAAGTTTATTTATGGACAATTTTCATAAAGATAATGCTACACCGAAGAGATCGTTGAAAATTTAAAGCAATATCGTTAATTAAAAAAAATTTAATCATAACCAAAACTTTAAATTAGTCGTAACAAAATTAGCTTTGAACATGCCAAATTGAGAAAATTCATTCCATTCAAATTCGTTCCAAAATTTTAGAAACAGTCACTTCATGCGATTATGTATACTTTTGCTATACTTAGTCTCTTTTTATAATTAGTAATAACTATTTTTATATAAGTATTGTAACAATTGAAGGAATTGTGACATTCCATTCGGATTGATTAATACATCCTGCCATGTGTATTTTTTTATTTTCGTTTAATTATTTCAGACGCAAATGTCGGAATACATATTTGTAAAAAAGGAAGTTATTGTTGATAAAAAGAACCTAATACTTGTTGTAATTGCTATAAGTTTAATGTATTAAAGTATTTTGTGATACAATAAAGATATTTATAATAAAAATTGAAACCGATTGCTTGTAAGTATTGAAGAAAAAAATTAGAATGCGAGTTTGCTTTCAAAAACGTACATACTTGTTGAAAAAATATCTGTTATTTCATATTGAATGTTAGTACATTCTACAGCTCTGTTAGTATAATCGACGAGGATAGACGGTAAGCGTTTTCTTGGCGGTATCGCACATCTTCAATTATTTTTCTAGCCTTATCTGTAATTTGTAAGCGTGGTGCACTTGGCGTGTACAAATATTAATACGATATTCTTTCAATATTTTAACCTTGCATGTTGATCTTCGCAATTATGAATGCCTTCACGTACGGCGTGCTCAGATGGTTGCTATTCACCAGGAGTTTTGGATTCTTATCTTGACCCTAATCTCAGTATAAATAGAGAGGCAGTCACGCATTTTTGCAACACAATAGAACAATGTTCATGCACATATCTCTATTATTGTAAGAATTTCATAGTCATATTTCCGGAAACTTTTAATTGTGCTGTAAAAATATGATTCTACCATCATCGGATACAAACTTCATTATACGTATGGTATCAAAATCGAATCGAAGAACATTGCTTCGAATTGAACAGAATTGGATTGTCGGATCGATTATTTGATTCACATGTTCAATGTCGACTTCAATGAAACAAACTGCAAATAAAAGTCACGGTTGATTTCATAAATAATAATAAAACAAGAATTAACTGAAGATACCCCTTAGAAAATTCCGCGTTCTTTACCGCAGACATCACCGCATAAAAAATAAAGTGCAGCAGTCTATAGAGAACGAAGCTACACTGCAAGTGCGCTAAAACTGTCCGCGAGTTGAGAAAGTCAAAACTCGAAACGAGCGTGGCGGAGAACAAACTATGTATACACACAAAAAAATGTTAGCCTGAAGCGCGCCTAATACAGAGACGAAGTTTGGGCAACCAGCTGCCCCGGCGCTGAAAGGCGCAGGCAGCGATTCCCCACTCAAAATATGTCGGCCGCGGGGAGCGCGAGGCGGAGAAGCAGCCATGAGTTGAGTTGGCCGCCGTCGGGCACAGTATATATAGTTAGTAGTCGGCTGCACGCCTTTCCATCGAGTAATGTCGTCGCGTTATGCTGGCAATGGCAACGCATCTTCCAACGACCGAGAGGACAGTCATTGCGAGGCGGAAGCTCCGTTGCCGACCTACGACGAGGTAATCGGCAACGAGAATCCAAATCATCAGGTTCACGTCGGTTTTAAGACCGATGTGCTACTACCGCCCGCCAGTTCAGCGGATCAAGGCCAAAGCAGCGCCGACGCGCCTAATCATCGCGAACACGGAGGCGTGCGACGCTTTTCTAGTTGTAAGCCAAACAGAACGGTAAGCACATTGATATTTTTTTTCAAATATACACTGTCTTTTACTTTTAAAGTACAAAATAATAATTTACGCGTAATAGTTTGTTATCCGTTGGTGTTTAAAAGTCAGCGATTTATGCTGCGAAATACGCGCATTAATTGTTCAATTACCTTTTTCGAGATTCTTACCAAAGTTACGATAACAATAATTAACTTTAATCACGTTGACATGTTTGTTTAAGAACTCTTTTATTATTTTGTTAGATATTTCGAACGTGTTAACAAATATAACAAAAAATACTTGATCAATTCATGAATATTTAATGAGCATAAAAGAGTTCTTTCAGTTTTTGCGTTTCTAGAATCCGTATGTATTCTGATATTTCACAGAGCAATGGGCGTTGCAATCGTTTTTAAATTTAGTTTCCAATCAAATCGGCGTTCCAGTACTTATCTATGTTGGTTTTACGATTTTGTTTCCTCCAACTTCGTAATTACAGCACGCGCGATTTTTTTAATGCTTGAAATTAGTTAATTTTAAAGTAAAAACAGAATTGCAAAATAAACAAAAAGCAGTTCAAAAAAAAAATAATCAAAATGTTCTTTAATTTTTTAGGGGACCATTCTCGTCTTATTAGGTATGATACTCATACCTATGTGCGCCATGATAATCATTCTTCAAGTAAAAGTTTGTGCCACGGAACAATCTCAATTACAACGTAATGAATTTTGAATTACTTTTTAATAAAATGTGAGAAAAACTTTAATGTATTTAACATTATTATTTCAGAATCTATAGATAAAATAA
>JAWWMK010023963.1:0-16512 GCA_035047105.1 Galeopsomyia nigrocyanea
TTGGGTGCTGCCACAGTGTCCCAGGTTTACCGTGACGATCACCATAATATTTCAGAGAAATTTCTTTCCGTGTATATATGAAATAAGAACAAGTGGCGTATTTGGGTAGATGGCGCATTTGGGTAGAGGTACCATACATTCGATGGAATTGACTATTTCAGCGAAAGTTGACCAGTATTGCGATTTAAAATTGCGAATGATTTTGCTTCGTTATTTAAGTACAAAAGTAATAAAATATGTTTTTTTTAATTGAATGCACGTTAAATCATTAATTTGTATTTCAATAATTTGGTAATATATGCCCATCATCAGGAAACAATCGATATATTATTCTCTAATTAACGTCATATTGTGAAGCAGAACAATACATACGTATTATTGAGGTATAGTTTCAATCGGAACAGTCGCATAATAGCAAAAAAAAAGTTACACAGTATGCACAAAAACGCATATTTCCCGCTGTCAAGTTGAACAATGAAAGCGACCGCATCTACGGGCAAAATATTATTCGATAAAAAAAATTTATCTACACGAGCTTCGGCTACGATAAATGGATTCGTCATATTTCGCTATGCTGTCGACGTTTGCCGCAAATAATGAAGCGTAAAAAAAGCAGTGCACGCAATGCTGATCGCTTTTACTCGATTATCAGCGTCAGAATTTATGAGCGAAAGAGCGGTTTTTCGCATGCATGAATCAAATGAAAAAAATAAAATAAGCTCGCTCTCGTCGTATGCGAATTTGATGAATGGCCTAACGTTCGCTCGAATTTCGATTGCACATCAACTGCTTTGTTTGACGTTCTATCGAAGTTTGCCGTGCGCTCAATCAGTGCTGTGGACGCATACATGGCTTCTCGGTTTCTATATTGTGGCTTGTTTCAAAGAGCGTGAGTTGAACTTCAAACGCTTTACCTTTTATCGATATGCATTATATCAATCACTTTGATTGATATACCACCAATTTTAGAATAATAGCTAGAATCATGCTGTGATGTTAAAAGGAAAATCATTGTAGATGTTTATCTTCGTCATCCCATAATGAAGTTTCCAAAAAAGGTCGATACTAACTGTAGTTGTCTTATAAGCTTTTTATCTACGAATGAAAAAAATTCCGATGGAATTTCTTGATTTCATGGTGTACTAAAATAGTCTGTAAGACCAATTTGACAATGTTCCAAAGAATGAATAGCAAATAATAAAACAGATATAAGATATAAACAATATACAGAAACCTGTATGGGAAGCATGTAAGAGAACAAGTAGATTATGCGAGGAGTGACAATCAAATTTGGATTCTTTGACCGCTTGATGAATTGGTACAATACAGGGGTAAAATACAATAATAATACTCGCTCTCTCCTCACAAAGCATATTCCAGCAACATGGTGCAACATTTGCACGATGTCACCTCACTCCACATCATTGCAAATCGTGTTAGAATTCCTTGGTTCGCAATATAGAACTCCCATTTGTTGACATTGAGCGGGTAAGGGATGAAGACAAGTTGAACAATGAATCAACACGTTTGTTCAATATAAACAGATGTAGGTTTAGAACTATGTATAAAGATGATTCGAAGATTATTCGCGCATACGGTACTAACTTCGCGGGGCTCAACACATACTCCCATGCACACACACACATACATCTACATAATACATACACATTACACTTCCTTGAAAGATTATACACAAAGCCCCTGCAATGTTCATTTACTAAGCAAGTTTTATTTGTGACCAAATGAAAAAGTCTGCTCACCACTGATGTATAATATAGAAAGTTTCGGCGTGACAGCTGAAGGTGGCTATACTGGTTGACTGTTAAAAAAAAGGTAAGAATATATCGAGTTGCTTTCAAACGGGACGGGGCAATCAGCCCGATTGACGCTTCACTTTCCGCAGATCAGTTTTTTTTTTTTTTTGCATTCATTGTTTTTTAATCAGCAAACAGGCGCGTAGAAGTATAGGCGCTTGAAAATCAACGGCTGCTAAATTAGTCTGACTACGCAATTAAAGCAGCAGCAGTATTAATGAAGCACGAAGGGGAGGAGAAATGTGTTTTCCTTGCTACGCTGACCGCAAATGAATGCAGCCACCTTTTCCACCGCTGCCGCGGTTTGTGAAAACCATGCGCATCTTACTCTGTAAAAGCAAACCGGGATTCACACCAATGACGCGTGTATTACATATTCTCGAAATCTCATTATTGTATGTATAAGAACCAAAGTTTTATATGCATTATTATTGTTATTACTATTGTTTTTATTGTTATTTCAAGGACTAAGTTCATTTTGAACTCTACAAAGTTAGACAAGGTAGACCTGTACGCATTATAGCCTTGGTTCCCTATAGTCATGAGTAGCATGCAGACCAGTATAAGTAGTAGAACATTGATATAGTCAGCCAATGAAAAAAGATTCCAGATTGATATAAACTTTATGTTTATAATTAATTTGAAAAATTAGTTGGCATGCGAAAGTTTCACGTTATTATTAAAAAAACAAACTATTTATAAAATATAAATATAACTATAACTATTTTAAAATAAATTATTTATTTGAATGAACAAATAAATCACAAAGCGTAATTAATGCTAACAAATTAAAATTACGTATTGTGACAAATTCGATCGATACAATCAATCATATTTTCTGTTACTCACAATAGATATCCATCATGCTTCATTCAACTTATTCCACATCATATTATAAACATCATGAGATCAGTCATCTAAAACGGAAAAATAAAAACGTTTGAATGCTATTAAATATCTAACTTTTACGAAACATTGAAAAATTATATTTATGGATTTGGTTCGCGCCATTTGTCTTTTCTATATATTTACGGGTTCAAAACCTGTCCAAACTAAATAGATTTCTCGTGCGAGTAACCGGGGCACGTAATTTGGAAAACGCGAACAACTGCAAACTTTCTGAAATTCCATTTTTTTTTTTCATTGCCGTGTAATCCACTTGAGCGTTTTTTTCGGATGAGCGGCGGCGGCAGAATAAAAAGAGCGGGCATACCGCAGAATGAAAAACGCGAATTGGCGAGAGCAGCAAACCCGTAGGAAAAAAAAATTAAAACTACTCTCGGCTAGAACAATTTCTAAGGAATAAAGGAGCAATGGGAAGTAAAAAGTGTGCTCCTTTGATAGAAGCAAGAGGTTTTCGTTATGTAATAGTCTTTGGTTTAATCTTCTCCTCCCCATCAGTAGCGCGAGCCAAATAGCGCGCGTATACTCTATTAATTACGTCAAAGTGAGTTGCACAGAACCCTGACTAATTAAACGTATTTTTAGCAGGTAATTAGGATATTTTCAAAGTTTCAGTGCGTTCGATGAAGCAGTAGCAAAGATAAAGGTCTCCGTGCGTTACTTCATTAAACTCGATTGCATGTGCGCTCGGCCGCGAACGCTTTTAATTTCCAGCTGACACCGACGCGGCACGACGGATCGCTTTCACTTTCATGTGCAATCAGTATGCGTGGATATACACTTTGTCGCTTTTAATTTTTTCCCCCTGCTTGCGGTACGCTCGCGCTACACTTAATTTATATTATAGTACGTAGCGTAGAACATCAAAGGATTTTTTTTATTCACGTTTTATTTCGATTGTGATTTAATGTGACATTCAAATTTCTTCTTTTATTGCTAATATTAATTATGAATAAAGCTTCAAATACGAAATTCTCATTTATAAATATTATTTAATTGTCGGTGTCAAACAAACCATGTACTTATAATATTTTTCAACATATAAATAAAAGTTAATTTTCCATATTATACTTCATTTTCATTCGTAATAGAAAAATCTTGCAATGATGGTAAACTTTTTATGTACAGTTGCTGAAATTTGTTGAATACATTTAGCTACTTTTTTTAAATAAAAGAGAATAACTACCCATACTGTAAACTTACTCAAGAATATCCCTGTTGAGAAAGTAGCTATGAAATTCTCCTTAAAGTTATGCTATTCTCCTATGGACGAAGAATCGTTTCCGTTTTTTTTCTTTTTTTTAACAGTTCCCTTTTTAAATTAGTGAATTTCACTTCTTTTATTTATCTTCACGATATAACACAATAACTGAGTAGTAAGTTTGCGCCTCCTTTTGACAATCTTCATATTTTCCAAGAATGAGTTATTTTCTAATCTTTTCTCCCTTTCATCTCTGCTCTGATACTTTACTCACGTAGGCAAAGGTAGAAAGTACAGCGCCAGCTATTGTCGCTGATATTACTTTTCTGGAAGCCAGAAAGTTGGTGGAAATGAGGAAAACGGAGAGACGAAGTTCCTGCCTGCGAAGTCTTTATATACTTCCTGCCCTCTCCGCTGGTACATAACGTCGCGCGGTGATTACAATTAGAAATGCGAAATGAATTGCTGCTCCCCAGAAGATGGTTTTTAATAAATTTTTTTTATTACGCGAAATCTTTGATTTTATTGGAAACAACGTATTTAAATAAGCATTATGTAATAATCACTCGCTATTGAGGAATTTTATCTTAAGTATAATATTATATGGTATCGAATCTATCTGCTCTTACTAATCATCCGACGCTATTGCAATCTAACGAATTGTAATGTAGCATCTATGTCCAATAATCTATATTCACTAAGCCGTTTTTCAACTTCAATCCATTGATGGACGAGATTGAAGCACTATTTTTTTTTGTTTCGTTGCTTTTTGGTTCTGCCTATCGAATAGCTTATAATCGATGAAATCTGAATAAAGACACTGACAAGCTTGATAGCTATGAATCACTACGTCTAACTAAAAATCAAGATAACTACTGTCACGGTTATTCGACAATATTTTTCAACGTGGGCATTATTATTTGATCAAACAGGATGCTATTTTCGCTGAAAAGAATGTTTTACCATTATGTATTTTATAATAATGATTCAATCGTTTGTATAATTTTCAAGTCAAAATGGAAAGAACTTCGTTCAATCAAATCTCATCACAGACGAAACAATACTCTCAATTAAAATCTACAACGAACAATAACTCGAGTGAGTTGATAAGAATCAAAGTTTGCTAAAAAGGTCGGGACGAAGTGTTGAATAAACGCGCCGAGAATAATCAATAAGCCGCGGCGCGTATTGTTCGTTCCCTTTGGACGCCCGTCGCTTTTCGCAATTTCACTCTCTCAAGCACTTTGATGTTATTAGAGCCGACGTTAATTGTTATTGTATTTGGGCGAGCGAAGCTATTCACTCCCGCACCGCAGACGCAAAGTGGTTAAGTTAGGGTATAAGGAAGGAAGTAGGAGGGGGAAAGGGCCAGAGGCTTTTTGCGTTTCGCGAGTGAATGCCTTTTGCAAGGGAAACGCGAACTCCGAGGGAAAAGTCCGTGGATCAACGGCAAATTTTGTGCGGCTAATGGAAAAGAGAATTTTCGCTGAGTCGGAAAAGAAAAACGAAAACTTAAGTACGTAACCAGGGGAAGTTCGTTTCACTCTTTTCTGAATTTCTTCACCATTTTCAAATCGACACACGCGAAAAAGCTTCAGTTGCTAGTTTTCCCTCCTTTCGAACGTACAAGAACGTCAATGACTCGCGAAAAATATGTATAGGTCCGTTAATATCGACGTGCGCGGCTGCGTGGCCGGCGGGCGAATTTGTACAAAGTATTAATCGGGAATCGAGCGCAGAGAGCAATATCTAGAGAGCCGCGGCAAAAGCCAATAAAACGCGAGGCTACTGGGGAGGCAGCTAGTTGGTCCAATAACGCTGGGGCGTCGAAAGCCAGTGAGTTCAGCCGCTTGCAGAACAATAGCGCAAGTGAGCTATACGCGGTCATTTATGCTGCTGCTGCTACTGATGCGTAGCTAGGTATATACGCATTATCAGAGATGTGCATATATGACTTATGCGGGCGACACTTTGCCCGGTTATTTATGGTTCCATTAGGCGGCGCGAACACGCGATGAGTTTCGCCTCTGCGCTCGCGTCTATATCGCGCCTCCAGCTTAATCAATGTTACGCGGACAAATGCTCTCTGTGTAATTGCACTTATATGCAAGCCAAGCTTTAAACCCCCCCCCCTTTTTTTTTTGGGCTGTCGATCGAGCCTCCAACTTCATCCGTTTATACCTATTAATTGCTAGTTTGCTTCGCTCATCAGCCCCGGACTATCTCTATTCTGCAACGCATCGCTTCTACATAATGCCGCCAGTTTCCGTAGCGATGCAGTATTCTATATTTCCATGGCTCAATGCGTGCCTGTACACACAATACGTGATGTTTGACTTTCAAAAGTAACCGAATGCAGACTTTGCTTTTGATTTTCCTACATATTTGTGATATTTTATATAAAACTCGGTTATTTCAACTATTGTACAATAAAGTCTCTACTATTTTTTTCAGGGTTTTATTTTCTACTGAAGAAAAGAGAGGTCAAGGCGGATGCGGTCACATTTAAGCTGATACGAATCTTTAGTCCACTTAGTTGGAAGCGATTTGAAATCCCATCGCTGTCGCCGAGTCCAGGGGACGTCCGATTTCTGGAAGATTTTAAAAATCACAGCCAATTTATTTGGATTCAATGTTGGACTGAAATCTCCTCGCTCTACTTTTCAGAGTTATTGAGAATGTTAAAAAGTACTCGATAAGTTCATTAGAATTTCCCCAGTTAAATATATTTCATATTAGATATAGAGATATTTTCGATTAATTTCTTTTTATATTCAAAGCAGAATACGAATAACTTGAGCTCGCGAGAACTGTACATCGTAGTATCGTCGTAGATCGATGTGTGCGGTATGCTTTCCCAGTGGCCTTCGCTCGAGGATATAAAAATCACCTTATTTCAAAGTTCTTCGGCGGTTCGCTAGATTCCCCCAAAGGCATCGTACGCGACCACTCCAGATAATTCCCGTGGGCAAAACTGTGACATCGCTTCGGGCGATCCGTATCGCATCGCACTTTGCGAATTGAGTAGATGGAAAAGAAGAAAAAGCCACATAGCTTGTCACTGCGGAAATACGATCGTATTTACAGTGCATACCGAAGTGCCTATGTTAATCATTCGAAAACCAGCTAAGCGACGATCGAATGGAAGTTGTCTATCAACAACTTTATCAAAGCAGTCAATAGTGCTTCGTTTTAATTGTTTACCCCTCGAGTTGCTCGCGTCATTTAGCAAAATATTTGAAAGGATCGGGGAATCGCTATCCTCGCGTTAATTTTTCAAGCGAAAAGCTTTAGAGATGTTTTTCCTTCCTCTAAGAAGCGTTGGCTCACCTCGTGAAATTGAAAAAGTTATTCTACCGATATTAATTTTGTGAATAAACGGCGGCGGAAAAAGAAAACAAAGAGCGAAAAGAAGCACGAGCGGAGGAAAAGGAATTCGAGAAATGCACGCAGTGAAAAGGACAGAAGATAAAAGCGACGGCTTTATGAGAGCGATTTAAATAGAGCGGCAGCGGAGGAACGATGCGCAAGGCAGCAGCAGCAGCAGCAGCAGCAGCAGTGGGAGCGAAATAATTCTCAGAGAGTAGAGAAAAGAGAGATATTCCGTGACTTGGCAATCTTAGCGATCTTTTTGTTGGGTGGACAGGTTAGGAGTCTATTTACATGAGAGATTGCCTCGACTGGCCTGATTTATCGCCTCGGTGCGCGGGATTCTCGATTTCGCGGTGTGGAGCTCAAATAAAAGGACTTCCGCGGTGTGAAGAGAGAGAGAGAGAGAAAGAAAGAGATATAGTCGAAGATGTGGACCCCGACGAGATAAGAGAAGAAGACGCAGTGGCGCGCGCCCACCAGTCCCGAGAACGACGGACTGCACCCTCGAGAGAGAAAATCCAATCGCGAAAAAAAATAAATTAACACTCGAGCTGACCACATTTACCGAAGAAATTTATTTTAAAAATAACTCCATCATCGCATTAACGAAACTTTTTTACAGTAGGAAAACATGCAATGTTCTATATACTATTCAATCATATTTGGTCGAAAAATTAGGGTTCGTTAGCCAAAGGAAGGCGAAAAATTTCTAAGAAAATCTTTCTGTAGGATAATAACTGACTGTTATATATACAGCAACCTGACAATAAAGCGAAATTACGCACGAATCGAGCAACGTGCTTCCAATAACAATACTCTCCAAACTACACAGAAGAATTTCCGGAAGCCAGTCGATTTCTATGTTGCAGCTTTGGAGCAATTGCCGAGCAGCGCTCTTATTACGCGCGAGTGAGGCAAACAGCGCGTTATTACTGCAGCAGCTTATAAAGGGCTCTACACTCTTTCTCTCTCTAGCTCGTAATTTACGTTACCGTTATGTTTTTTTTTTCTTTTCATGCGCCACTTTTACCACCTTCTGTTTTTATTTTATATGCTGCCCGGTCGAGGTATACTTAAACATTGGTATTCCAACCACTGGTTAAATGTCACTCTTGCGGGTACGACACTTGCTATGAACATTTCCGAAAACTGGACTTTGCGCCAAGTGAACGAGGATTTCGTTAACAAGATAATAGCTACAGCTGCAACTCAATACTACGAGGAAAAAACATTTTTCTCATCTGTATTCTAGTTTCAAAACTAAACATGATTTTGAATCAAAATCTACTATTAATGTAAGAACTTCAATTGATTGTTTATTAATATTTTGAACGAGTAAATGATAGCAAATCTAAAATAATCTTGAAATTTAACCGATCAATATGTTGGACTTCATCAATTACTTGTTGAAAATCAAATTAAATCACAATTTGATTTTCGAAAGTATAACTAATAGTGAAAGTCAATATTCGGGTTGACAAGCCACCTTCCATGATTTTCGTCGCTATGCAATATTGGTAAATTACTAATTCTGGTAAATAGTTGTTCTGGTAATAGTTCATGTAAAGTTGTTACCTGCAGGCATATTAAAGATTTTTCAAGTCATTTTCGTTGTGTCCACGCATTCAGTTGTGCTAGAATAAACGTTTATAACATTTACATTGTTAACTAAGCGGTCCAACTATATAAATTAACTATATTATTAGCTTATAATTGACGAAAAATTTCAAATTTACATAAAATTGTATTTTATTTGTAAAAATAAAGAAGCAATTGGTGAAACCAACGATTAACGAGAAAAACATATATAGAGAAATGTAGTCAAAAAAGAGACACTATTAAAGGCTAAATAATATTTATAGAGTGAGAGAGAAAAGGAGACAAGAAAGATACAGCCAAAGTTGCAATTGCCATTGTACACGTACGAAGTCACCTCTGCGCGACAGCGTGACTTATAATTAGAGGAAGAGTGAAAAAGGAGACCGTGCACGGTTTCTCCGTCTCAGCGAGTAGGCGTGGTTGGCCAAGGGGACCACTCGTTGAGCATTTCGCTCTTTCGGCGGGCAGCTGACACTTGTTTTTCGCGCTGAAAGCTGAAACTTGCCGTGGATATAACCACACTCGGTTTTGCGCTTCAACTCCGAGCCAACGCTACACAGAGACTATTATGCTTTCATAATCCGGCGATATAAAGCCAGTGCAGAGAAAATTTCGCTCGACGCACATAATCAGCTGTTAACCAACTCGCGTTCAAACGCATTGCGCAACAAACTTACGCTCGCCGCTTTTCTCTATTTGAAACCGACAGAAATTTGATGTAATATTTTTTATAAATTTTCTTGTCATATTTTTTGTGTGCAAATGATGATGCCTCAGTACACTCAAATTTTTTTCAAGTTCTTTTTGTTCAGACTTTGTAATATTAGTACACCATGAAAAAGGAGCAGTTTAAAGACGATAGCGCTGTATGGTGGCATTACACGAACAGCATCTCCTTTTTATAAAGCAAACGCGCGGATTTTTAAAACTAGGATATACTTCATAAAACAGATTTCTGTCTAAAATGAAATATTAAAGCTTTGCGCTGAAAATTCCAAATAATAAAAACAAATATCACGAGAGTGGAGTAAAAAGTGTGAAATGGAAAAATATGCGAGTGACGCATAAAGGAAGGCACGAAAGAAAAAGAGTCGAGGGCGTGGAACGCGAATAATGGCTGAGAACGTAAAATATTTCAAAGGACGAGTTTTGATAAAAAAACGAGCCCGAGAAAGTATAACCCGACTAGAAATTTATTACGGTAGCCCTAATAGTTTGTAAGGCCCCTAATGGGAAGTCCTATAAGGCCGGATAAGGTATGTAATGGGGCGTTTGTAGGGCAACCGTAGGGGCGTTATGGGGCCGTACAATAATGCTGTGTTTTGGTGCGAACCATTCAATTTATCTCTGCAATTTAACTTGAACTCAAGTCTCTAACCCCCAGCATTCGAGCTTTCCACCAACCACCAACTTTCTGGCTTCCAGAAAAGTAATATCAGCGACAATAGCTGGCGCTGTACTTTCTACCTTTGCCTACGTGAGTAAAGTATCAGAGCAGAGATGAAAGGGAGAAAAGATTAGAAAATGACACATTCTTGGAAAATATGAAGATTGTCAAAAGGAGGCGCAAACTTAATACTCAGTTATTGTGTTATATCGTGAAGATAAATAAAAGAAGTGAAATCCACTAATTTAAAAAGGGAACTGTCAAAAAAAAAAAAAAACGGAAACGATTTTTCGAGAAATATCAGACTACTGAGTTCCAGAGTAGGTAGTCATTATTTTGCTTCACGGTAATCTTACATCTACATCTATCTAATACTTTCATTCAATTCCTACGCCATCAGACGCATTCACCCGATATGTTCCTGTATTAAGATTTTTTTGTATTCGATGTTTATATTAATTATAAATGTCGAATAATAATATATAAATCCCACACTCCTTCTGGTCACTTTAATGTATCTAATTATAAGTGGTCACCAATCCAAGTACTCACCGCGCTCGATGCTGCTTATAACTTTGCTGATCGCCCGAGCATGCATCTGCGCCACACACCAAAGTAGGTGTCTGCTTCCAAAGTGCCGGTTTATTGATGTACTTATTACATTTTTACATTTAATTCCGAAATAGCACAGTAACTGAAAGCTTATTGTACAGCCCTACTAATACCCTATAAGGCCCCTATTGGCGCCTCGTTACACCTGCGCGTTTACTCAATGTATTTGCTCAATAAGGACCTTACAGGGGAATGGGACTTCCCAATAGGGGCCTTACAAGTGCCCAGAAATTATTTCTAGTCGGAATAAAATTCCATCGCTCAGCCTTCCCTCTTTTCAATAAAGCTGCGGGATGAAAATAACTCCCGCTGATATGCTCATTTGTGCGAAGAAAGGATTATCCGTAAATTAAGACAACGCCTATCGTACTTTCCTATCATTCTTCGATCCTCTGCATGGGAACGTTAGGGTGAGTATATCATTTGGTCGTTTGTATTTATGCTATAATATTCATAAGAACAATTAAAACATGTATTGTTTAGTTTTGCGAGAAAAAAAAATAGTTTTAAAGCTAAAATAACCATTAATGCAAGACTTCTTTTTCGTAGCATATTCATATAAGCAAATTCGATTTCATTTAGACAATTTAATCTATAAAAACTAAAGAATTTAATAACTTATAACGTGATTATTTATTGATCCGCAGACATGGCAAATACGCCATTTACTAGTTTGAAATTCGAATAATTCGTCTTTTATCATAAGAACTGAGCTCAATTCATCATTAGTAGAATTGAAGTTTCAAGCTGATACGTATCCCAGCAAAGTTTCTTACCATGAATGTCATAAGAGGTAATTCATACTAGACAGAACGATAGAAAGTAGCGAATGTTTACAAGACTTATCCTCAAAATATCACATATTTTACTCGACTGTAAAAGCTCAGAACACAAAATAATTTCACTTATAATTAGTGCATAATTCGTGAAATCAAAAGTACTTTTCGCCAAAGTTTATCTTAACCCTCGTTTGCTCTTCATCCATATCTCCAATCCTTTTTTCTGCGATTTTCAATGTGCAGGCAATGTGTTCTCTACCTCTCTTTTCTGTGGCGCTCTTATCGCAATACTTCTATCCATCACTAAATCTCTCACTCTCTCTCTCTCTCTCTCTATCTCTCTCTCTCTCTCTCTCTCTCTCTCTCTCTGCGGAAGTGGAAAGTTAACTTTGTTTCGTGTACCCTTTTAAGCACGCTATAAGACGTCTTTTCTATCGGATTTTCTCATTTACTTTTTTTTCTTGCTCTCTTCGTTTTTCTTCTTTAGCTTTAGATCCGAACTCACTTCGTTTGAAGCTGCATGAAAATTGATGAGCAAAGCGAAATTGGTGGTCAATAGATCGCAATGAAAATTAAGATAAGGTGGAGGGAAGATTGCTATTAATTAAAGCCTTGGACGTCTTCATTAAGCATTGAAGTATTTATGAAGTTAACATATATAAAATCTAAAGCAAAAGCAGATTAAGATAGTTTTTATGTTTATTTTCGATGAATTATATTTATCATTATTACTTTGTTTTCTTTATGTTGAAAAAAGTGCGTGAAAATTTAGAAGTTTTAATGTCTTATTGATAGGCTCCTCGTCGCTGTTTTAAATAACCATTGCTTACAGGACATTTTTCGTGTAAGCCATTGCTTATGTATAAAGAGAATTCAGAAATATTACCTTTATCGATTATTTTGTTTACCACCAATATATACATGCAGAAATATTTAGTATAAAACTAGAGCTTGCACAACTCACAGGATTGTATTCACTTGTACGCAAGATTGGGTACTATAGTCGAATAAATTTTTCGCGATATGTGCTGATATACTGGGTCGAATGAAGGTCATGGAAAAGTCTGATTAAGCTGAAAAGAATAGAAGAAAACGCTGCCAGCTGCTCTGGCAGAATGCTTCCTTGGAGATAAGAGTATTTTTCGTATTTCAATAAGCGATGAATTTTTTTGTCAAATAAAAATCATTCAATTTCGCCAGCATTATTGTTTCTTAATAAGCTTGATAATATCTAGTTTGTGTTTTCTTAATTCAAAGCACCTTCTCTTTATAGGTACGCAGTTGAAATGGATTCTATTTAGTGTTATTTTCGAAGTTTTTATTTTTTTATTATATGCTTAGATTGTAGTTTTTCTACTAGAAATTGATCGTGCAATAACTCTTTTTAAAGCTGCTTTTATATTCTTTGAAACGAGCCCTTACACGTTAAAAAATTCACTGTCTATCCAAAGTTACAGTAATTTATGCACAGTAATAAATTACGTACCTCATACCCACAAAAAAAACATTGCTATAAGTAAAGATATGTCGAGCTAAATTTTATAGAACTCATTGAGGAACAACTCATTTTAAAGCTACTTTCATAAGCTTTAAAAAGAGCTCTTATACGTTACCAAATTTATTCTTGATCCAAAGTTAGAACAATTTGTGCATAATAGTCAGTAACATACCTTACATCTAATAAAAAGTAGAGTTGCTATGATTTCAAATATCTCAGGCTAAATATTACCGAATTTATTGTGTGACAACTCATTTTAAAACTGCTTTCCTGAGCTTTAAAATGAGCCGCCACAAGTTAAAAAATTCATTGTCAATACAAAGTTACAGGAATTGGCGCTTAATAATTCCGCATGAATCACCAATCTTTTTTTTTAAATTGTTGTTGAAAAACCGCTATCAAATTTTTTCTAGTCGATGGATCTGCTTGAAAACAATTTTTCCACCTTCGTTCACCAATTTCCAAACATTTAAAAAAGATTCATCAAAATCCATCGAGTATAGAGAAGTCATACCGATTCACAGTACATATTCACACGTCCATACACACAGACACTGACACCATAAAAACGTAACTTTATCGTCTCCCCATGATTTCTAATGAAAGATATATAAAAAAATTATTCATTGATTACATCCAGGAGGTTTCGATCTTACAATAAAAACAAGATTGAAGCATAAAATGACAAAAACAAAAAAAAAATATAGCGAAAAAACCCAAATTTTACAAAGCTTCCTTTCCACGGAAGCAAAAGGTAGCGTGAAAATGAGAAAATTGAATAAAAGAATGACAGAAGACCCATTCGTAATAGTAAGGCTGAAAGGAAGAGAGAGTAAAAGAGCGCGAAATGTTGAGAAAGTATATATTGAAGCTTCGAGCTATAAAGGATGTTTACACGTGGAAAAGACGGAACGGCGACAAGCGTAACGTAGTTGTTTCCGAACCGACAGCGAGAAACTTGCCTCTTTGCCTATCTTTGTTGCTCGTCGTGTTTTGCCGTAAAATGCCGCAGGGACAAGCGGCTTATCCATCCGCCCTTTGACGAATTCGTTAGATACCTGCCAAGTAGAATTGTTTGCGGTATATTTCCCTTATTTTTAATTTAACTGACTTTCACGTTGCCCATCTCATCCACAAATTGCTAGATTTTTTATAACAATAAATTTACCAATAATTTTCATCTAACGATTTTATTCAGAACAAAATCAAATTATTTGACCGATTTTCATTAAAACTTTGTAATATTGCATTGGAATCGTACACCTCTGACTAATATTGACTATTTCTACTTCCGCTTCTACTTATACATGTATATTATACTTAATATTTAAATCGTGGAATAATTTAATACAAACAATTGTGTTCCGTATTCACTTTATACACAAATTTGGGGAAGTTTCAAAAAAAATTAACATTCCAATTCAAATGTACAATAAAAACTAAAACTAAAATCTATTTTAATCTATCTGCGTACAGTACACAGTGCGGTGAAAAATTCTACCGAGCAACGCGGAATGATTAATTGACTCGGAAACATTTTTTTCTTTTCCAATAAAATGCACGGATGTAACTTTTACGGATAGATAACCGGATACTGAGATATCCAATAGTATTGGAAGCGTAATGTGTTTCGTAGATATATGTCGATTCGCTATTAAATATTGAAACAAGGTACTGCGTGCGGATGCTATAACCAATTCAATATCCATCTGGCAGGAGGCAAACCACCAACAAAGACCATTGCAAACAACGTGCACATTAGAGTCGATGGCTCTGAGCGCAAAACCATCGCGTAATCCTTGCGAATACGTGTACACGAGGCAAATATTAGGTAAACGTCGGAAGCCCTCGATAGCGACATTTCATCTGGTCTCATTAATCCATGGAGGCTAGCTACTGCAATTCCGATGAAAATTACGAGCGCTGTTGACGCGGACTGGAAGCGGCATATCGAAGAGAGAGAAAGCAAAACGTATCCAAGGGGGGAGGGGGGGAAGCTCTGAAAGCTAATGGATTGCTGTGCCTTTGAAAGCACGCGCAAGCACAAAGCCTCGTCCCTTCGACCGTCCGATACTTACTCACTGTGACCGCTGTATCGCTAGCTATGACTCTCTTGTCATTATAGTGCGGTTACCTTAAAAAAGCGAACGGCAGATCTTTCTGCTGCGTCGCACTTATACGAGAGCCTAATTAGTTTACATCGTGATTTATGATTGACGCTCGAAGAGTGCATTATAATTGACTGAAGTGCAGTAACCAGCGTTACAGTTAACACTTTCAAGAATTTTATCGATTACGGTTCGTTTCTACCGTGGATGTCAACTGAGCTAAAAAACGCTTTTCGTAAAATTTTGAAAATTATATTAGGTAGTCGCGATTGTCACGAAATAAAGTTGAAAGAATGGTTCATGGTATTTAGCTTTTTATAGTCTTTGACTAGTGGATTTATAGCAGCTGCTGACAATTTTTTAACTGGGTAAATCTTTCGGTGTAGTAAAAATTGCACCATCAATCAGAACTAGAAGGATAATAAAAAAAAGTGTTGCCATAAACTTGAAAAAATAACTCTACAGTAGCTGGGTATGGATACTCGTCAGTTCAGCAGTTAAAAGTAGCACTTTGTTTTTATATCTTTTGCGCGCGCTATATGTATATCGATATAATAAACCTTTCGGAGTAAAAAAGTACACGAATTCTATAAAGTTTACGATTCAACTATATTCATTTCTATTTTTTTTTTCAAGAAATTTCCATTCGACTTTCCAATTTTCATTTAACTTTTTGTTAACGAACGAAATGTTTCAAGTTAAATATGAGCCGTTCCACGAATTTCGAGTTTAAATTATTTCCAAATTCAACTCTTGAAACTTTGTGTGATGATGCTACAGTCGAGAGAGAAAGAGAGGAGAGAGAGAGAGATAAACAGATGGAGTAGTTAAATAAATGCCTCTTCTACGCTTAACTGCAACTCATTTGAACGAAGTACGGACGGCGTTAATGTTAAAAGCACGCATTAAATGGTAATGAGTCCAGGCTCATCCTACTGTAGTTGCTCATCCGCATAAACTAAATGGCCAATCAAATTAAAAATGAAAAATATGCACATTAAAAATGCAGTGAAAAATAGTACATTACGTACCAAGGGCGTAAAGGGGGTCTTTTTTGACCGAGGGGGCAATTGCAGTACGAGTTGAGGTAGCTAGCACGAGGCGAAGCCGAGTGCGTTTGCGAGCCGATGACGAGTACTGGAAGCACCCAAGGTCAAAAAAACCCTTTAGCCCATGGTGCGTATTATACTTTTTGTCACGCATGTATTGATTTTGCGATTTTGCGTGCATAAAAAGAGA
>JAWWMK010023974.1:0-16511 GCA_035047105.1 Galeopsomyia nigrocyanea
CCCGAGTCGATCGAGATTCGAACCCACGACCCTAAGATCATGAGTCCGGCACTCTACCAACAGGCTACAGCTGCCCCCCTCCGGTGAGTGTGTGTGTGTGTGTGTGTGTGTGTGTATGTGAATGTGTGCAAAATTTTCTACATCATTTATTCGTCAAGCAATTAGCATTTTCCGCGAGCAAATACAGTGCAAATTTTCGATCTGGAATAAATTCGTCTTTGTTTTTATTACGTAACACGTAACGGTCAAACGATTTACTCAGACTTTTTTTGTCGAGCACTTGTTGACATGCTCCTATATATATATATATATATATATATATATATATATATGAAATTATATAATCTTTTCCGTCCTCGAATTTTCTCGAATGTGATCATCGCTCGGCACGCGTTAATCTGAATTCACTAATTTCAAATTGATTTCATCATTTTTGATAACTGGTTGACATTTGAACTGTACAATTTGCTAGTTTATTTTTGTGTGACATAGCTTAAATCTTGGTGTCACAGAAACTGAGTTTACAAATAGTAGATTACTACCCAAGACCGCGAAAGTATTAGTAAGTCCATAGCACGTGTAAATTGACAATGTCAAAGATGTGCTATGAGCTTACTAATCTCGTGGCCATGGGTTATATACTATTTTTTTGTCTAGCGAGGCCGAAATTAGGATCTTACCGACCGAACCGCGGCCGGGAACTGCCTACTTTCGGGCCGCTGGACAAAAAATTAATTTCGGTTCGAAGCTTGGAATAGAAAATTGATATCAATTTGAAATGTTTGCAATTCAGAACGAAAGATGTTATTACAGTTATGAATTTATTCAGCCCACTGCTGCGTCTTACACTTTTCAAGTTTATCTGATATTATACAATTTTTGGCCTTCTCGCCATCACTTTATGTAAACTTTTGACTTTATCTTTCTGTGAAAAAAAAGTACTTGAAAACTATAATCCACGTTGGTCTAATTATAAAGTTCTACTGTAAGACCTTGACCTTGCGCGTTTGTTGTATTTTCGATGCACGAGCAAGTTGCTTTTGCTTTCTCGACGAGAAAGCTTTGTAACGGTGAAAATTTTCGATTGCACAATTTTGATATTTTTCTACGTTTTCGAGGTCGCTGATTACGAATATGATGTTTTTAGAAAATGTCCGGATCCCCAAAAATGTGCGTATGTGTGTATTGTGTATGTATGTATGTATGTGTGTGTGTGTGTGTGTGTGTGTGTATGTATGTATGTGGTCACTTTTTCTTTCCCTCTTTGTCCCCATGATTAAGTTTGACCGGCTAGAGTTATGATTATGGAACTTTGCAATTATGTTTCTTTTCCCTACATAGAGTTCTGATTAAATTTTCAAGTGAATCGGTTTAATTTTTCCAAAGTTATTAAAAATTTTTAATTTCCAATTTTTTCCCTTTTTTTTGCAAAAAAGAAGTTTGTTTTGAAATGCCATAACTCGGAGTAAAAATCGTCAATTTCATCGCTTGTCAGCTCATTTTAAAGTGCAAAGCGAGAGATTCAAAATGAGATTATATAAGTTTCAAAAATTGCTTCCGGTCAAATATTACGACCGATTGTGTAATTTGAAAGTGGTAATTTTCGCGTGCCGAAAAAAAGTTGTTCACTTGAAAGAGCGATAACTCGGGCAGAGTATCATCTAATTTATCGTGTGAGGGCTCATTTTAAAGAGTGAAGGGATAGCTGGAAAACGAGCTATCGAAAGTTTAAAAATTCGCTGCCGGTCAAAAACTATAGCTGTTTATATAATGCGCATGGAATCCACATAATTAACAAAAATTTGCTTTCGGTCAAATGTTACGACCAATTGTAAAAGAATTATTCTATTTTTAATGTCTCTAATTTTTCGTTATTTTATCATTTTTAGCAACAAAAATTAGATAAAAATATTGATAAATAAAATTTATTTGTAATGTTCATATTTAATGCTCTTCGAGAAGGCACACTGCTAATGTAATTAGCAGCAAATTTTTTAGCTTGGTATTTTGTTTTATTACAATTTTTATTTCGGTAGTTATATCGTCCGATTTGGCAATGACGATCGACCTTCAGTGAGGTAGATTTATCGCCTCGTACGTGTTCAGGCAGTGATGTTGCGCACGATTATCGATTCGTACGAGTCAAATTGGAACCTTTCTTTCTCTCTAAAAGCAATGTTAACAAAATCACTTTGCACAAAGTTAATCACAACTTCCTACCTCAAAACGTCGTTCTGTGACATTTCGCACTACGTGCTTTGCGCAAATATACTTCGGTTTATCAAAATCACCTAACATCTAACAATAATGAAACTCGTGAAAGAAAAATAGTTTCGGAGCTGAAACGATGTAGTGCGATGTTATGTAACATGTGTTGGTTGCGCGCCTCGAGGAATTTTATTTTTCAGTCTTCTATTTACTTTTATCTATTTGAATATGTGTTATATAATGCCTTTGTTCCGGCATTTCCTCGAGTCGCGTGATCGACACGTGCCTCACTAAAAATTTCAGTTTTGTGTAAATTCTGTTTGAGTTGACTTGTGCTATGATAAAATTTTTAATAATGAAACGGTAAATTTATATTAATATAATGATTGCTGAATTTGAATTGAAAAAAAAAAATTTTTTGATTGTGAGAAATTGATTCTGAAGATATGAGAAAAATGATGATTTGTTTGAAATTTTCAACTTAAACCCAATTAACACGTTTAGGCGCCAGTGTGATAAGGCTGTTTGGCCCTTTTAATCGCCCTTAACTTCCTTGCCAGAGAAGAGGGTCGCCTTATCGTCACAACGGGCTAGCTAGTCCCGAACTAGCTCAAATAATGCCAATCGACTGAAAGTCGATTGGCCCACGGCGACAGCGTGGATCTCCCGTCGTCGGCCGGGAAATTTAGAGAGCAAGGTCAAGGTCTTATGAAGATAATAAAGAGAGGAGTGTAGTACGTTTTGTACTCTCAACTATTTATTTGTAATCAACTGCCTATTACAATAGCCGTCGCTAGACTACAGGGTTACTTTCGGAGAAGGTACCCGCTAAATCGTCGTGCGAAGTGAGAGAGAGCAAGACTAGATGTTTTACTTACCAGAGGCTAACTCGAGTAGCCGGAGCAAAGTAAAGTTCTGTCGCTGTGGTTTCTCGAACTTCGCACACAGTTTTACCTCTGGGAACACGCTTTACGCCGGAGGAGCTTCTCGTAGCACGAGACTGCGGAGGCAGGCCTGCTGGATCGTCGTTCCTCGAGAGTGATGATCGTCTTCGCCACGAAGTGTATTTCGCTGGGACGCGCGAGCGGGAAGCGAAGTACACTTGACGAGCGCACGCACGCAAAAGCTCCAAGCTTTCGCTCGCCGGTTTCCGCGAGGCCTGGCTTCTATGGTCTCGGGTCACGTGTCCGCGTTCGGTTAATTTCGGGGAACGCGGCTCTCTCTCTCTCTCTCTCTCTCTCGGCTCCGCTGATCGCACGCGTGTGTGTGTCTCCTGACACTGTCGTATCTCGCTCACCATTAGGGGCGTGAAGCGCCACGTAACAACGTGTTGCAAGTTTTTTTACTCTTTTATGGCTTCAGAATAACGCATAAATATTTTAATTTTTCAGTTCAAGTTTATAATGCATATCACGTTATTTTCGTTACTCATGAATATCTTATGCAACAGCAATAAGCTACATAATTTCAGTTTATTCTCAAGCTCATTCTGATTTTGTTACCGAATATTTAATGAAAAGTTTTTTATACTTAGTGTCACGTGTAGTGACTACACGGACCAAAGGTCATTAACTCCGCGCCTCACCGCCCCTAACTGGAGCACAAGTTGCACCAGCTCTCGCCATCCTGTCGCAACATCAACACTCAGCACTGACCTACCCAGCTCTCGCCATCCTGTCACAACATCATCGACTCATTTTTTTTATCCATATGCACCTTCGAGGGAAATACGCGCCCGTTTGGAACCAAGTAAGACGAAGATTTTTAAAAATTTTTTTATATACTAACATCTTGTTCGAGCCATCCAAGATAGATTTTTAAATAGTCAATCCGATCTCAAATTTTTTTTTCTCGTTCCTCAATTTTTTTTCTCTCTTGTCGCTTATTTACATTAAAAGCGGAGTGCAATGGCATTTGTGAAATCAAAGTCAGAAGAGTTTGAAAATTCGATTAGTGGCACAATGCCTACCGAAGCCGCCGCCGCGAGTAACAATGCGAACGTCAGTTTACCGACTCCGCCGTTGGAAATCAGGTCGGGATACCCTCACTACCAACAAATGACGTTCCATATGAAGCATTATTCACTACAGAGTGTGCTATGAGTTATCCGTCCGAGCAATCTATCACCGACGCATTAAAATACCTTTCGATAGTTGAAAACAATCCGAAGTCTCGGGGTAAAGTTGAAACCTAAGCATGGGTTCTGAGATGTACAAATCATATGAAAGATTTATTGGAAAATATCAAGCAATCGAGATTATTTGAAGTTTCATTGCCGTGAACACAGAATTTAGGTAACAGTGGCACTATTACGAAACAAACGAGCGTGGCGAGCGGTATACCTATCGAGCTTATACTACTGGAGGGAGCGTTGCATATTCGCCTTACGTGACTAAGTTGACCGAAAGAGTGGTAATGCTATCTGTCTCACACTCCACGCTGATTGGTTGGCTGTACTTCCCGTGTTCTACCCCACTACTCTCAACTAGTTAAAAAACATTTCTGGTAGATTTTCTTTTCACTTAGTACAAATAAAAGCTTTTACATAGAACTAGTTAATTTTATGTTTAATCCATCTACTTACAGAAAAAAACTTATATTAGAGCAGCCAGGATTATCTTTTCTTAGTTTAAAATTTGACACGCAACATGATTTTGTCATGATTCATTGTTTAAGTTGTTTAAATATAATAAGATATAGAGAAATTACTTGCTACATTGCAAACAAAGTAAATAGTATACGCAAGTATACGAAAGTGAACATTAATAAGTGGGGAACGCATGCGCCAATCAGCGTGCAGTGCGAGAGAGATAGCATGACCACTCTTTCGGTCAACCTAGTCACGCAAGGCGGGTATGCAACGCTCCCTCCAGTAGTATAAGCTCGATGGGTATACCTAATCAACAGGCGGTGAATGAGACGCGCTTTAAGCAAATGGAGTTCGATAAAAATCTTATATAGGATTTTCCAAAAAATACCGGACCTAATGTAGGATCTAGATACGCTTATGACCAACGTGGTATGCCGAATATGAATGGTTTCGGTTATGACAAGCCCGAAATTTCTAGAAAATCAGATACGGGTTATCATTCACAGTTTAGTCAAAAATTTAACTCGTTGGTCCATCAAAATAGCATGCCGCTACAAAATAACTATCAACAATCGGTGGACTCATATTCCAACAATATCAGACCACCTGTTGGTAACCAGATGTTTAATGGATCCCTTTCTTACCAACAGAATAACTCCGACATATAGAACGGATTCGATCAGAACGCTTAAATTCTTCCTCAAAACGCAAGCACTCCTAGAATCGGTAATCGAACATACCAAAATGATAATGAGTATCAACTAACTAATATGGGAACAGCGCGGCCTAGCCAATACAATCAGACAAGTTACGGAAATCGGGCACAATCTGCGAATCCGTGGCCTATCTCTCTTCATCAGGCACTACAAATGATTCCATTATTCGACGGAAATCCAGGTATGCTAGGATTATTCTATCGCGCAGTTCATGACGTAGTACAAGCGTATGGACCAGGAATCGAGAGAGTCATCATTAACGGCTTAGCATCTTAGTTTCGCGAAAAAGCAGCCGAAGGGTTTAATGCATTACAACTCTGTCGATCTTCTTTTATCTGACCTCACGACATAGTATACTACCGTAGGAGGCGCAGATAGAGTTTTAGCTGAATTGAAAGTAATCAGCCAGAAAATCGATGAAAGCGCCGCAGATTACGGATAGCGATCGAGATACTCTACAATCAGCTTTATAATTTCTATAGTCATGCTGATAGCGCTTTGTATGACTGGCAACGCCAATCACATAAATATAACGCTGACCAGGAAGCATCGGAGCAGTTTCTTTTGGAACAAACCGAAAATTTGCAGCACCAAGTACGTTGCAAGAATCCTAGATCGCTTCGAGAAGCAATAAATGAAGCCGTAAAGTTTGAAGACAAAACAAGCGCTCGTCAATTCGGGGAAAGTTATCGCGACGACTCCAGAAATTTCCCACCATGGGCTCAGGAGCTGTTGATGCACTTGTCAAATCAAACCGTGCGTCTTATTCAGAATACGCAATTTTCCAGCCATTCACAACTCTACTCAGGGTCATAGGACTCGGAAAAAATTCGAGAAAATGACCGATAATGAGAGCTGCAGTTATTGTCACGTAGCCGGACATTCAAAGAGCTCCTGCAATAAAAAGCGTTATGACACGAAAACTTGTATGTACTGCGGAATGACCGGATATCGCTACGCCGAATGCTACGCTCTCGACCGAGCAATGAGAAACGGTACGGTCAGCATTAAAAACTTGGAAAAAATGAAGATCGAAAATTCCTCACTAGCAGGAGGTCAACAACCGGAGTCCTCAAGCGGTCAGCAGAAAAACGGAGATAGCCGAGAACGAAACGGCGATAATTCTCGCGGACGACCAAGATAGCATGTAAGCTAAATCTATCGAAGCAACAATGATAGATATCACGATAAAAGTAATGATAGATATCGTGACAAGAATAATGATCGCTACCGCGACAAGAGCAATGATAGGTACCGTGATAAGAGAATACTTTAAACTTCCAGGAGGCTCGGTGCCCTCCCGAGACATCGTGCCAGTAGAACCAAAAATCGAGGAGAAAATCGTTTCACGCGCGCAATATACTATCAATCTAGCAAAAGTGGGACGAAGATTACCGATCGTGGAATTGAAGAGTAAAAACTTGATTGTGTCCAAGGCTATTCAGACTTTCCAGAGAAAAACTACAATCAACACATCTGGTCACTCACAAGATAGAGACGACCATGGGTACACCCATCCGCGTGAAAAGGTATCGACATCCACCCACCATAAAAGAAGAAATGCAGAAGCAGATTCAATCTCTGCTAGACCAAGACATAGTCAAAGAATCTAACTCTCCATATAGCTCGCCTATGTGGGTTGTTCCAAAGAAGCCTGGTCCAGACGGTAAGAAGCGTTGGCGTTTAGTCAAATATTTCCGCCAACTAAATGAAATTACAGTGGGCGATAGTTACCTATTGTCGATGACAGCCGAGATTATCGACGCCATCTATATCTCAGCGATCGACTTGCGCCAGGGCTTTTATCAAATTTATATGAACCCAGACGATGCTGCGAAAACAGTATTTTCCGGACCATACGGCCATTATGAATATAATCGTATGAGCATGGGTTTACGCAACGCGCCATGCATATTTCAACGATTAACGGACTTGGTACTCGCGGGCTTGCAATGAGTCGACTTATACATCTATGTAGATGACGTCATAGTCTTTGTTTCAACACTTGAAGAACGTTGCATCAAATTCTGTAGACTTATGAAGAGACTCGACGATGCAAACTTGACGATTTTTAAATGCCAATTTTTACAACGTGAAGCCCATGTTCTGGGACATATCGTAGGTAATGGCAACATTAGACCGGACCCTAAGAAAATAGAGGCACTAAAAAATTATCCAGTGCCTACGAACCCAAAGAAAATCAAACAGTTTTTGGGTTTAGCAAACTATTATCGACAAACCGTCAAATATTATGGAAAGATTGCAAGGCCAATCTCGAAGTTACTACTCGAAAAACTGAATTTATATGGGGACCAGAGAAACAGCAAGCATTCGAGGACTTACACGAACGTCTCTGTAAAGAGCCCGTAATTGCAGAACCAGATCCAGACCGTTGATAGTCACAACGGATGCGAGTGACTACGCCGTCAGCTGCATTCTGAGTAAATCCGACTCCGGTGAAGCCAAATACGAAATGGATCATCCAGTCGCTTATGCATCTCGTTGGCTACGCGGTCCAAAATTATGATACAGTACTTATGATAAAGAGCTAAGTGCAGTTGTTTTTGCGACAGAACAATTTAGGCACTTCTTGTACGGTAAAGAGTTCACGCTAGTAACGGACCACGAACCTCTCAAGCACTTTCATACCACTAAAAAGCCAGACTTAAGGTTCAATAGCTTGAAAGCTCAATTAAGGGGAGCTATATTCAAAGTGTTATATCGACCAGGGAAGAACTCTATGAATTAGCTGAAAACAGGACGAAAAAGACGATCGTAAAATTAACGCTGTAGCGAAAAGCATACTCGTTATGACACGATCACAACTCAAGAGGACACGAGATGCAGCCGAAGATGAGCATAAACAGGTAGCAAACGGACTGTTTAATAGTTCCGGAAACAAGAGACAAAACATCCATTCTAGTGAGAGCCTAGACTCAAGCGAAAGTGACGATGACGAGAGAAATCCTTCTCAAAGGTAATGATATTGTGAAGGCCGAAGATTGCGCGGTTTCTCCGGAAAAAGAAAATATGTAAAGGGCACAAACACCGGCGAAAAACATCCAGTATGCAATCATATTCCAGATAACGAAGCAGGTAACGATCCCATATTATCCCAAGCCAGAACTGATAAGCCTTTGGCTTACAAACGAAGAACGGGAAATATGATCCCGGTAATTCAAACTGCAAGTACTCCATTAGCGGAGAAAGAGAGATTCTTTGTCGAACGACATGCAGTACTGCAACAGCGAACGCTTACGCGTCGAAAGGCTTAATTTGACAATACCCTAGAGGAAGCTGAGAGAAGTAGTACTAGCTTGGCAGGATCATCCGAAGAAGATGAACGGCCTTCAATTCCTGATGGCGTCATCAAAGCCACTGCAAAGGAACCAGCAGAAACAGGACTTCCAATATCTTCGTCAAGTTAGACAAGTCATCATGAACCAACTGTCACACTAACAATAAGAGAACAACCCACAAGGCCTTCCACCCTACCTACTCAATGGGAGTCAATCATTAGGGAATCATGAGGGAATTCAACACCAATAAGCCGTCCAGATCCAGTAGTAAGTCCACCGCAGCATAACCTTCAGGCTGATATAGAGCAAGAGGATGCTGAAAATAATCTATTTTCCATTCTGCAACCATCTATGAATTCATCGGAAATAGATAAAAGGACACCCTACTTCGTAGACATCGAGAAGCAAAATCAGGAAGGTCGTAAGGGATTACAGGTTAATATCTGGAAGCCTGAAAAGGAAAACAATCCAACGTGTGTCAAATCAACGGAAGATAAACTGAATAACATGTCTATTCCAGGAACTCATCAGTCTTTAGTACATCAACCGAATAACGTTTCTGGTAATATCACAGAACTCCTGAAGGAAACCTCGATCCTTGATATGGAACCAATAAAGATTATTACAATCTTTAGGAGAATGGAGAGACAGTGACATCTCAATGAGATCCGAAGCGGAAATTTCGGACCCAGAGAATCTAGTTGATTCTAAACTTAGCAACATTCTCGAGGCATCCGAAAAAAATCAGGCTCAAGAAAATCTATCCAACGTTGAAATCAGCAACATCTCTGGGATATCAGGAAACAGCCAGGATCAAGAAATCCCAGCGGATCCTAAGAATATTCCGTTGCCTGACAGCGATTTGGACAACGTTACAAGTGAAAACGAAGGGATTGTACAAGATGAACCTATGCTAGAACAACCAGAAAGCAACAACGATTAGAAATCCGATATCCTCTAATGACTCGATTTGCTAACTACGAACAGCACAATCAATGTGCTGAACCTGGCGAAAAATTTCGTCACACACCCAATATTCCAAGTTTACCCAGGGATAACCATCTCTTTTGGTCACTTATTAAACTACTTGACCTGAAGCCAGATCCATTAGCTCTACGTCAAGAATTATTGGAGCATCCTGCGATAAATAATTGCGCAGAACCACATACAGCCCGTCAGATACTGACATCATCCTCGGAATACGGAGATGACGACTGTTTATTCATCTTTGCACGAAATCAACGCATGTATTCATTATCCAACAAAAAATGACATGAATTTCTATCAAATCAGATGCCCTGGTAGTACAACCTTCATACATCTACATCTAGAAGGCGTTACTTATACATCCTATATATTAATCAATGACGAATACGAATTAATCAATGGCGAAAGACAAACTAACGAGTCAATGTCCATAACAGAGTCAGAGGATTCGAACGATGAAATGGAAACAACGCAAGACAGCATTATACCAAGAAAGAAAGTTATGACGTGTTATCTTGTGGCCGATACCCGTTCACGGACCACCCGTCTTGGTTCATAAATTTTAATGATAGTAGCGACAAATTAACCCTCTTCAATAGGGTGAAAGAAATTAAGGAACACCCGTTTGCTTATTGCGATAATCTTGTATACCTCCTCACTACGGATATGGATTTCTAAACCGAAATATTAAACGATTTCTTGTATATATTTAAATTCCCAATCAATATTATTGTAGCTTTCATTTTCAAATCTAATTTATGAAGCAAAAAGCCTTCTTTTACTTTATTTAATGTTTCTGTAGGATATTTGATATATAATAACATGATCTGTTTAGTCAACTTCTTTATGTACAGCTAAATCGATATCAATACTATATTAAATTTGCACTTTCCATTTAAGTACTTCAAAACTTTAATATTAAGTCTATTGATGTCATCGTTATGAACCACTGAAATCACTCGGTTATGCCAATTAGAAATATTAATATTCTTTTTTTTTTATTTATTAAGCTTCAAATCTTACATAAGATTTATTCGCTATATACATAATTATATTCGAATATCATGTTTATGAATGTAGCTATCGCTTTATAAAGGTATTTTACATTGTTTCAACATTACACTTTAAGTTTACAATCGTTGATAAATTCAAGGAAGTATTTACATGCAATTATGTCGGGTTCGCTGAGTATAATAGACATTTTCATTAGGAGATACAAATTGATTTGATACAGTTTTTGCACGAATTTTTGACGCTGTTTGTTATAAAGTGGCCATTGCCAAGAAATATAATCAAGGTCCTGGTCAATGTGCTGACATTCACATTTAAGATCGTTGGAAATTCCTACTCTATATAAAGAGGCTGCTAAATTATAATGATTTGCTCTGCAGCGATTAATTGTAACTATGAGCTGTCTTGATAGATTTTGACTATGAAACCAAGGCTTCGAGCGTTCTGAGTAGTTATTTTTAAAGAAATCTTTACCTTTGTCAAGGCCCATTTTACATATTATTTGTTCCATATTATTACGTAGACTAGCTTTGAAATATGCTTTAAAACAAGTGAAAATTACGTTTTTTTCATCTGGCATCAAATGTTCGTCGGTAGCTCTTTTCGCTGCTGAGTCAGCCTGCTCGTTTCCCGGGATTCCGCAGTGCGCTGGAATCCAGAAAAACTGAACCTTTGTTGAGTCTTCTTTTCGCGTAATAATTTCTCTGTATTTACGCTTGATTTCCAAGATGTAAGGGTTAACCCGAATATCAATTTTGCAATTTTTTAAGCTTTGAAGAAGACTTAACGAATCTGACAAGATATTTACCGTTTCGTTCGTAACTTTCATGGCTACTCGTATATCAAGAGCGGCACTTATTGTTATGCATTCAGCTGTGAAGATGGAAGTGAGTGGATTCATTTTCTTTTGCACTGTAATATTTAATTTTGGGCATATGCATGCTGAGCCTACGTAACCATCACTGCCATCTTTGCTACCGTTAGTGTAAATTTCAATGCCTTTTTGATTGTTGAAAATTTCTAAAAACTTTTCTTTCGGACTACTCGAGTTTTTAATTTCAGCCCCTAAACTTTTATTGAATGAGATGTCAGTAATAAGCGTTTCGTATTCACTTGTATAAATAATGTAGTTGTTAGTCTTGTAGAAGGAGGGAGAGTTATTTTTGAGTATGTTTAAGCATATTTCAAATAGCCTTTTTCGTTTTCTTTTACATTTAAATAGTACCCTGCGATGATACAGATTTACACTTTGGCATATTAGGAGACTTTAATTGCTACTTATCTTCGCTAAGTATGACTGCCCAAGGAAAAATGCTCTTTCTTTTATAGTTGGAAGCTTTGATTCGGCTAATAAAATATTTATAGGAGTTGATTTACGATATCCAAATGCTAATCTTATCATTGTATGTTGTATTTGTTCAAGTTTTTTAATTAAATCTTTTCTCGCAGGAAAATATAGACAGCAGCCGTAATCTATAATTGCTCGAACGTAGCTTTTGTAGAGCGTAATGAGAGTACTGGGGTCAGCACCCCACCAGGTACCTCGGAGGTATTTAACAATATTGAGCGCTCGATTACATTTATTGATGACCTTGTTAATCTGATGTTTGAATGTTAATTTGTTATCAAAAATTATACCCAAAAATCTTACAGTCTCACTTGATTTAATGATAAATTTTTCGTTAATTTCTATTTCGGTTTCTCCAAGCTTAATGTTTATGTTGTTAAAATTTATAAATACAGTCTTGTGAGGAGCCAGTTCTAGACCTAGTAATGTTAATTCGTTATCTAGTATTTTAATTATTCTTTGTAAAGAGTTCTTGTTTTTTGGAGTAAAGGGCAATGTCATCAGCAAATTGTGAGACTGAAACAGTGTTTGGAATTTTCTTTAAAATGTCAGATACGTATATTATGTACAATAACGGACTGAGAACTCCGCCTTGGGGAACTTATTTATAAGTATATTTTATTTCTTTGGATAAGCTCGATTGTACTAGTCTCTCGTAGGTTAAGAATTTTATGAATTTAACTAAACCGAGCGGACAGCCAATGTTGGCCAGTTTTTGTAAGAGTATTTCACTAAGGACGTTGTCGAAAGCACCACATATGTCGAGGAATACTGCGTATAGTTCTTTTTTATCACGCATGGCTCTTTGTATGTTAATAGTAAGATTTAGAATATTGTCAGAGCAAGATTGACCTTTCCGAAAAACGCACTGACTTTTCGGTAGCAAGTTTTGAGTTTCGACCCACCATTGCATTTTATTTTTGACTATGGTTTCAAAAAGTTTGCAAACCGCCGAAGTTAGAGCTATGGGTCTAAAATTAATTCCGTCGGGTTTAGTAACAAAATGAATGTACGTCATTTTCCATTCATCTGGGAAAGGTCCCATACGGTACATTTCATTGAAAATATCAACTAGTATTAATTTATAGTTGAGAGGAAGTTTCCTCAGAGAAAAATAGTCTATTCCGTCAAGACCAGGAGACGATTTTACATTGCGCATTTCAAGTGCTAAATTGAATTCTGCAAACATAAATTCTGATTCCAAGAAGTCGTTTTTTCACAGAGTGGTAGCCAGTCTTTATCATATGGAACTCACGCTGGGCAGATTTTATTAAGAGTTAGTTCTTTACGGTCGGTTTGTAAATTTTCGGACGTATGAGACGGCGTGATTTTTATCCACTTATTTTATAAAATTTTCGAAGTACTCCAGATATATGTGGTGTCTGTTTGCAAGTTTATTGACTGTGCCAAATTTCTGTAGTTCTCTTTTCTTTTTCTTTTGTATGTTTTGCGCGATATAGCTTTTATTCTTTTATATTCTATAAAGTCAGTGAGCAATTTCGATTTTCTCCATTTTTTAAAAGCCATAGTTTCATTTTTTTTTATTTCTAAACATTCTTCATCCCACCATGATATTGGGTTTCTATGTTGTTTATTGTTAACAAGAAATTTTTTTGGAGTATTATTTTTGATCGCCGAGCTAAGTATTTCTGTAAATAGATTGTATTTTCCAACAGCGGTTTCGCTGATATAATTGCCTGTGAAAAATTGGGAGAATTCTTTTTCGAGCGTTATGTTTACTTGATCCCAGTCTGTTCTTAGGGAGCGTAAATTGAAAGATTTTTTTATGTAGATTGTTTTTTCGACGTTGACATTAATTTTCATTGGAAAATGATCTCATCCGTAAGTTTCTTCAAATATGTACGTTACAATTTTATCAGCAAAGCTTCTGTCAGAAATTATTAGATCTATATTTGAATCCGAAGTTTTATCGATATGTGTTATAGTATCATAGTTATGAAGAAATAAGTCGCGCTCGTGTATACAGTCTAAGAGGAACTCTCCGTTTCTGTCGGTTTTTTTTGCAGTTCCATACGATATTGTGCGCATTAAAATCATCGGCAAAAAGATTAATTTCCGTATCAATCGTGTGAGAGAATATTTCTTTCCAGTCCGCTAAGCTAAGAGTTTGTTCGGGAGTTCTATAACAAATGAACAGATTGATCGCTGGGTTGGTGTTTGTGATTTTGATCGCGCAAAGTTCAACTGAACCTTCTAGTGTTTTGATGTTTACAATCTCCTTAAAAGCTATATTTTTTCGAATGTGTAAAACAATACCACCTCCTATCTTGTGAGTTCTGTCCTTCCCGAAAGTGATGTATCCTGGTACTTGAAAATCTGGCGTGGAGTCGGTGAGCCATTACTCGACACAGGCTAATATGTCCGTATCTTTAAGTATAAGGTGTAGATTATCTTTCCGTTTCAGTATACTTCTCGCATTCCAGTAAACAATATTGAGAGATGAATTATTGTTTTCTGACATTTTTATTTAGTTTTTTTTTTGCAGTAAGTTTTCGCTCTGTTCTTTAGTTGCCATTACTGCGTCGACGTCCGTTGCTGATTCAGTTTCTTGTTCGGAGTAATTCGTGTTACTTTCGGATTGTTCTGAGTAGTCCATTTGGCTGTCTAGATTTTCATCCTTGGTGATGTTGTTTTTTAGTTCCGTTATTTTAGCTTTTATCGTGGAGAATTTAATGAGTCAATATACTTGATCAATAATTTTTTGCATTGCTGATACATTGTTTGTATTTGCAAGAGCTGCTCTATAACCGTTTTTTTCGTTGAAGCTTGTTTGGAGAAATTGCAGAAAATCAGTGGAAGAAGGAATATTCGGTTCTTCGAAAATTGACGGAGATGCTTTAGCAATTTTTTCGATGATGTTTAGAGTGTCCTTCGCTGTTTCTTTCGTATCGTTGTTTACTTATCTGCGTTTTCGAACTCTTCTCATTTTTTCTTGTTCTGGTATTCCGTTTTCATCACTTGGTTGTAGATCCTTTTCCTGTATTTTTTAAAGTTCTTTCGTCGGTGAAAACGGCACATCGGCAGATTCTTGAATTGTTTTGTTCGACATCTCACTGTTGGAGGTCGAAAGCGATCTTTTGGGCGGAGTTTTATTGGTATCGTTGTGTCCTTCAGTCATTTGACTAGGTGGTTGAACATTTTTGAGGATTCATTCGTTTTCAAATGCATTTGAGTTGGAGAACCTACGTTTGTGGTGGGGCATGCTTTCGCTATGTGTCCTTTCTGATTGCAGATAAAGCAGGAGGCTGAGTCTGTTGATAGGTTAGTCCAAAATGTGGTATCATTGAACGTAAACTGAAGAGTTTCTGGTAGGATTTGTTCGTGCTCTTCTTTGATATAGAATTTTCTTCTAAAAGGCATTACATGCGACCTGCCAGATTTTGTTGTGCTAGCACGAATATCGGTAATACTCGATAGTATTGCAATGCCCTTCGATTTTAGAGCTGTAGAGATCATTTCGTTTGGTATTATAGGCTGAACATTAGAGATTACTACACGTTTGTTGTTGTTGATGAGAGGCCTTATTATTAAAACGTGGTCTTTAATTCGAGTGTTTCTATTCTTGAGTTTGTTTACATGAGTTGCGACTGTTAGATATACACATACTCTACCGCCCGAAATCTTTAATATATATCTCACGTCGTTTAAGTTCGTAAGTCTCTCTAATCCGTCTAAATAGTCGTCAATTGTTAGACCGTCTACAGAGTCAATAGCAATTCTCTTTTCATCGTGGGGCCTTGGGATGCAACTTTAGAGTACAGTTGGTTTACTGAGTTTGAATTTTCATTATTTTGCTTATTATTTTCTTCTCGATTAACACTTTGTATTTGGGGGGACTGTTGATTTTGTTGACTAAGTCCCCCCTGAGGTGGAGAACATCCTGACACCTTCACTCGTGCTACTACAGCACTTGCACTATTCACCTTTAAGTTAACGTTAATTGAATCAATATTTCACTACGACGCGCAACGCGATGTCTGTGTTTGATATTAAATCCGAGGAGCAACTCGTAAACACGTCTGCTCGCTTCGAGTGTTGATACCGAACTCCCAAATATTCTGTCTTTTATGTTGTTCGGCGGACTTTTACAATCAATTGTTTCATCATTAGAGAATTCAGTTATTTTGTAAATTGGATAAATTTTGTGTATTTTCTTCTATATCTTTCTTTTCTTTAATCCAAAAAATAACTGATCGTATCAAACCAATGGTTTATCAATTTATAATCCTACAGAATCAGAAATTTATCATTGTATTTTATTAATTGTCATACAAAATGCTAATAGAATAGAAAACTGATTTCGGGATAGAATAAATGGTGATGTAGAATTT
>JAWWMK010023985.1:0-16508 GCA_035047105.1 Galeopsomyia nigrocyanea
GAGCATTTTCCGACACTATATACCTTCAAAAAGAAGAGGAAAAAGGTCCGGAAGCCTTAGCATCAAAAAAATTTTTTTGCCCTTCTAGACCCCACAATAGTGTGTTTTTTCTAAGGACTTTGTCATATACATATAAACGCGGCCATTCATGAGCCAACTTTGAAAAGTTTGCGCGTGAGTGAGCTCATTTTGATAAGAATTGATAACAATGTACATGAAGCCTTCGTTGTGTTTTTTGCTTGTAACTGGCGCGAGGAAAAATAATAGCGCGTGAAAAGTGTGTATGTGAGCAGTTGAGAGCGTTTTATTGAGCGCGGTAGATAAGGGAGGTCGTCAGGTCGTACGCCACTTGGACGCCACCGGTTGAATGTCACGAATCAGATTTTTTTCTGCAACGTTCATTGATCTGCTTCGCTCGCATCGCGCAGGAAAAGGGGCAAACAACAGAAGACCTCGAATATCAATCGATTTTTCGGCTGCTGTTGCTGCACTGATATTGCAAAAAAGAAGAAAAGAAGAAATGAAGAAATGGAATATAATGGTCATTGTGCGAGAAGGAAGCTCGTCGTGTCGAGATTGAACAAAGACTTCGGTTACATGCTAATGGAAAGCGCACGAGTGCGATTTTCCGCGATGGCAACTGGAATTTCATACAGCACATTGGCAGCTGTTTCATTGCAATGGTCGCGTTCTAGTGGCGTCCCTGAAAACGATAGAGCACAAGCAGTGGCAGCATTGAGATACTGAGTTGCAAGTGGTGCGTGATGATGCTGCTCTGCCAAGAATAGTCTGCGCTCGCTGCAGCTGCTGCGTAAACAAACACTCTCGCTCGCCGCTAGCTGCGCCTATTTACATATATAGATCATCTCGCACACGCGCCTGGCACACTTTCTCCGCTATACGATCAATCTCCCTCTCCGTCAATGACGCCGCTGTGACGGAAACGACAGCGAGGAGAAAGATCTAGTGCGATTAGTCAAATTTGCAAATTTCACACTCGTACAGTGACGCCAGCGTAGAAAACTCTTGCTGCGACCTCATTTGCACAGCAACTGATGGGCCTTTTTAGTGTTATCGCTTACTTTACTAGTTCATATAGATTAGGCGACGAAAAAAATACTAGCTACTGCTGGCTGCTGCCCTATAGTACAGCAAATATTAATCATCTTTTTCTCTCTGACGTGTATCTTCGTAATCGAACCATCACACGCATGCGTATCTCACTTCTTTCTTTCGCTGCTTTTGCTTTTTTTCCGCCTCGTTAAATGTCTCACACTGCCGAAAATTATGTCCGCCGCCTCAAGGACGCTCAGCTATAGACAGACAGGCTATACAGTATTCTTTCTCGTAGTAGAATATACGAGTTGTTTTTTGTTTTTTTGTTTCTGTTTTATTTATAGCGACAATCAGTCCGTGGGAGAGAGCGAAGATCCTCGGAATAGTGAAAGCTCTTAGTTGCGATTTTTGCACGTTATTAAATTAGATACTTTCGACAGCTGCACGCGCGCGCGACAATGAGTTCCGATAAACAAGTTTATAAATAGACCTGCGCTCACACACGTATGTTAGCCCAAGCGTCACACGATGATTGCGCTTAAAAGACAAAATCAAAGGAAATTTCATTTTTGCGAGTCAGTTTTGTCGAAGTATCTATTGTACGCCGGTAGCGATAAACATCGACTTTCGCGAGTCGCGGAGTTGCTTGCTCGTTAATCAACGATTTGACTTTGCACGGGCAAAATCATTTGTGAGTCATTTATATGGCTCATCATAAACTTTGATGAATCTGATTTGATGTAACTGCTGCAATTCAATTGGAAATATACAAATGAGCGGCATTTTCAAACATTGCCACTTGCATGTTTCAGATGAAAGCCAAGATGTGGAGGACGCGAGGCTTACTGTGTTTACTCCTCATTGCAGGCATCTTCGCGAAGGCTGCCCATTCAAATCAATGCCTGACGATGTTAGAAGGTGTGTGAATATGCAAGCAAGAATTGCCATGTAGTATGAACATTCAAATTTGCTAATGATTAAATGCTTTTTCGCTTGTTGTTTTGTCAATTGGCATTGGCAGAGGTGAATCCGAAACGAGAAGCTCGGATTCAAGAGAAACCGGTAAACATAAGCTTTGGCATATTAAAAAGAGTAACGACGCAGAGGTTAGTCAGTCGAGTGGCCAAAATTTACCTTGAAGAGGCACTTGGCTTCGCAAACATTTCATTGATAGAGACCGAGGATGATTTCGATCTGACAGGGACGATCACTGGGCTGTCTGGAGCTCGATCTGTCGAGTGAGTATACACGCACATGCTAATATAATGATGAGAAAACTGATTGGATATAACGGCGCGCTTACTGCTGTGTCGCGCGATTGCAGAACGCCAAAGGTGATGATCAACATGGAAGTGTGGGTGCCGGCGGACTTTGACGACACGGCCGGCAGCCTCAACAGCCGCACCGACGACGCGAACTTGAGCGTGCTGCCCGTCGGCTTGGTGACGTCGCCGGGCCACTTCGGTTGGTTCATACCGAGCAGGCTGTCGAGGCAGAGCGACACGTGGCTGACGTTCAGCAAGCCAGAGACTGCCGGGCGCTTTGCCGCGAGCGAGGCGAATTTGCGGAAAATCATCAACGCCACGAGCAACGACGAGGGCGAGTTTTACTGCGAAGAGCCGTTCTGCCAAAGCGGAATGTACGTGCCGGCTCAGTGCCAATCGAGCAAGCCGTGCGCTCTCGTGCTCAGCGATTACGCCGAGACGACCAAGTTCGTCAAAGAGCACATAGATCACTGGAAGCTTTACGCGAAAGTCGCTTGGGTGGGTCCACATCTGCGACAAATCATCAAATCCCTGACCAAGGAGTATCTGCAGCAGCACGCGTCGCCGGCGGCCGAGCGATCGCTGGTGATAGTGCACTGGACGCCGAGCAACATCATACCCAACGAGCGAGAGTTCGTGAACGTGGTGTTCCCAAAGTGCAAGACTGGCGGCACCGGCGAAGGCTGCGAATACGAGACGAAGCGATTGGAAAAGCTGATGTGGGGCGACTTTCCGACCATTGCCAAGCTCGCCTACGAGTCGATCAAGCTGATGCGCTACGGCGACGACAAATACGAGAGCCTGATCAACAAGTACAACGAGAAGCTGAGCAGCCTGCAGTACGGCAGCAGCAGCAGCAGCAGCAGCAGCAGCGAGTCGAAGAAGCTGGCGCTCATCGAGCAAGACGTCGCCTGCGAATGGCTGCGCGACAATTTGAACTACACTCTCGAGCAGTGGATGCCCAAGCAGGAGGACAAGAGCATCCTCTACGTGGGAGGGATTTTCCCGATGAGCGGCAGCTTCTACACGGCCAAGTCGATCGTGCTGGCGGCCCAAATGGCCAGAACCGCCATCAATGCCGACGTCTCGGTGCTGCGCGACTACAATTTGCAAATGATCGTCAACGACGGCCAGTGCAAAAGCGAGATGGTGATGAAGGCCTTCATCGACTACATCTTGCAGTACAAGTTTCACAAGCTCATTGGCATACTGGGGCCCGCGTGCTCCGAAACCATCGAGCCGCTGGCCGGTGTCTCCAAGCACTATCACACGGCGATCATGAGCTACGGCGCCGAAGGCTCCGGCTTCAGCGACAAAACCAAATACCCCTATCTGTTCAGAACCATCGGCGAGAATCGACAGTACAAGTACGTCTACTCGCAGCTGCTTAACAAGCTCAACTGGAATCGAGTGGCCGCTTTTTCCGAGGACGGCCTCAAGTACACCGAGTACATCTCCTACATGCAAGATATGCTGCGAACCAATGGCATCACCTTCGTGGCCAACATCAAGTTTCCGCGGGAATGGAAGCCCGATACCCTGACTAAGGTACATTTGCGCTTCAATTCATTATTATTATTATCATCATCATCATTACCAATGTGATATATTGCAGTACTTGGAGGACTTGAAGCAGAAGCGAGCGAGAATCATTATATCCGATGTTAACGACCAAGTGGCTCGACAAGTCATGTGCGAAGCCTACCGGCTGGAAATGACTGCCGCCCAGGTAAATTATCGCCAATACGTATATGCTAATGCAGATAGCTCGTTGTAACACTGACTCGCTGCTCACCGCTCGTCTCCCGCAGGGCTACGTGTGGTTTCTGCCCCAGTGGTTGAAAGACAAGTGGCACGACGCCGACTACTACAACACGCAAAACGAAACGATACCCTGCACCACTGACGAGATGAGAAAGGCCATCGACGGCCATTTCAGCATATCCCACGCCAACTTTGCGCCCGACGACAGTGTCATGCAGGAGGGCATCAGCGTGCGACAGTGGCGCGACAACTACGAAAACTTCTGCGCCTCCCGCCAAGAGCCTACCTCGCCCTATGCTGGCTATGCCTACGATGCTATGTGGGTCTATGCTTATGCTACCGATCGGCTGCTCAAAGCTGATCCTAGTGCACTTTTCAATCTTCACTCGGAGACCACTATCACCAACTTCATTAACATCATTCAGAAGACTGATTTTTACGGGGTAAGTGCTATCTTCATTCTTGTCATTCAGACTGTCCATTTTTTACTTCATCGAGCAAGTCAATCCGCGGATAAAAGTACATCCTGTGCGAGTTTCACGATAATTTTAATGCCTCGTAAGCTGACTTAAAACCCGAATTTTATTTTCACATCCAAACAAATGTTCCAAGCATGCAATATCTCATCAGTTTTATTTACTTATAGGTATCGGGTAGAATTAAGTTTGTCGACGGGTTTCGCTCACGGTTTCCGGTGATCAACGTCTATCAGCATATCGACGGGGAATCCCAGATAGTAGGAAAATTCCATCCAAATATATCGGAGGAGACAAGCGAGGTGATCGGTGGGAATTTAGATTTAAATACGTCGGCTATCGTCTGGCTGAGCGGCAAGAAGCCAGACGACGGCTCGGAGCCACCAAAGAAATGCGTGTTCTCCGGATTCGCCGAGCTGCTCAACGTTTCCTGCGAGGGTGCAATAGTTATAGTTAATATTATCGGGTTCGGATTGCTCGGACTGTTCCTTTTAGTCATCGTCATCATCATCAAGAGAAAGTGAGTAGCCAACATTCGTCGATGATCCCTGGTAGCAAAAATGATTGATGTCCAATAACAGGTGTAAACGCTGTTGTGTGTGTTTGATCTATGGTAATGTAGGTACGACCAGAAGGTTCGAGCGCACGAGAAATACATGAAATCTCTGGGTCTGGACCTTCTGCAGCCGGACACGTCAAGCCTCGACAAATGGGAGATTCCGAGGGAGCAAGTGGTGATCAATCGTAAGCTGGGCGAAGGCGCCTTCGGTACGGTTTACGGCGGGGAAGCGTTTTTCCCGGAAAAAGGATGGCTGGCCGTGGCGGTGAAGACACTGAAAGTGGGCAGCAGCACCGAGGAAAAGCTGAATTTCCTCAGCGAGGTCGAAGTGATGAAACGATTCGAGCACAAAAACATCATCAAGTTACTGGCCGTCTGCATTAAATGCGAGCCCGTGCTGACTGTCATGGAGTTCATGCTTTACGGCGATCTGAAGACTTACTTGCTTGCTCGACGTCATCTTGTTAACGATCAGCACTACGAGGACTCCGACGAGATATCGAACAAGCGGCTGACCGCGATGGCTCTCGACGTTGCCAGGGCGTTGAGCTACTTGGCTCAGCTCAAGTATGTGCACAGGTAAGGGACAATTGAAAATTGAAACCACCAAGCGTTGAAACCATCAATGCAACCTCTGCAACCTCGACAATTTTCTGGTGCTTGCAGGGACGTTGCTTCGAGGAATTGCCTTGTCAATGCTCAACGAATATGCAAGCTCGGTGATTTTGGCATGACGAGGCCAATGTACGAGAACGACTACTACAAATTCAACAGAAAGGGTAAGCTTCAGAGCCGACAGGCAGCCAATTTTTTTTCCTTTTCATCATCCTTTTCCTTCGTACATTTTTACGCACGTACAGACGAGTGTGGCTTGATAGTCTCTGATTGATGGTTTCGTCGCGGTTTTTACAGGAATGCTTCCGGTACGATGGATGGCTCCCGAGTCGTTAGGCCTAGGAATTTTCACTCCGGCCTCCGACGTCTGGTCGTACGGTGTTCTACTTTACGAAATTATTACCTTCGGTAGCTTTCCCTTCCAAGGCATGAGTAACAATCAGGTGCTCACGCACGTCAAGGCTGGCAATTGCCTAACCGTGCCGAAGGGCATTAAACAGCAACTGTAAGTAATGACACATCGAGAAAATAATTACGTTGAGAAAAATAGCTAATCAATGATTGTTCGTTTTCTCTCTTGCGGTATAACGCTAATGTTTGCCAACACAACGAAGCAATCATGCTCATTGCACATTCATCGACTTTATTTACACTTGGACTGGTTGCTTTGCAGGGAGGGACTGATAAGGTCGTGCTGGTCGGTAGACCACACGAAGAGGCCAACGGCGCCGGAAATCGTGGACTTTTTGGCAACGAACCAGCGGGTGATAGCGCCCTGTCTCGACGTGCCGTTGGCGAGCGTTCAGCTGGAGCACACTGGCCAGATGGAAATGCAACTGAGCGCGACAGCCGACAGGAAGTTCTCGTTTCCCTGGCCGGCACAGCAGCAGCAGCAGCAGCAGCAGCAGCAGCCGTCGTCGACGAAAAACGACAAAAGCGCGGCCCACACGCCTCTCCTCGACATCGATGACTTGGCGAAGAGAGATCGAAATATCGACTCTATTCTCAGAGGATTGGCCGAGCACGCTGACAGTAGCAAGCCGTTGTTGGCCGATACGACGGATTCTGGCTTGGGCAGCGGTAGCTCCAATAGCGACGATGCCGCCAGGTACGTCAATATGCAGCCCGGAGCCACCAGTGCATTTCTCGATCTGCCCAGTGCCGATTCCATCGGCTGTAGCATACCCATGAGCGAAAGGAATTCGCCAATTACCGATTCCACCAAATTCAATAACATGTCGTTTTTCTAACATCCTCGAGCTTCTGCTTTTCCAGTAGGCAAATAACCCAAGTTTCGCTTCATACAGTATAGCAAATGATGTTTTCGCCACGGCTGGATCATCGTCGTCAATAATACTTGGGCGCGATGACTCAATCATTGGCTCGTGAAAAACTTTCTTACTCATTGCTTTATTTTCTTGAGACTGAGCATAGGGGAACATATTTGGACGTAGTCATAGATTTTAATGACGATTGCTTGCTGATGGCTAGAAAAATTGTTAAATTATATTATATTAAGTTTCCATGACAAATGCTACAGATATTATACGAATAATTAGCGTTAACAGTTAGAAAATGTTTGATGATGAACCAGTTAATTTTTGTATATTCATTGACGTACGTCTATGTTTATATATTTGCATCACAGAAACGTCCACGAGTATGTGTTATACTATTTTAATTTGCAAAGATCTTTATCTAGTGCAGTAATAGCAATTGTGAATTATTAATTGGATAAGCACCGAAAGGCATATTATTATACTCGAGTCATTTTTTAATGTTTATCTTTGTGAATTCCATGATATATTGCTTGCAACTCTGAATTGTAAACTAAATTATCATATTGGTATTCGATATAATTTAATTTATTGAGAATTGCAATGGATTATCAATAAGGCTGTGAATGTAAATATGAACATTGAACGCAAAAATTCTATATATGTAACGTGTTCCGTCGTAAAAAATTTGTGGATTGACCAATGGATTCGTTCCTGTGCGATAATGTTCCTAAAATATTTGGCAAGCTTTATGCTATTTCAAAATAACTAGTTTTATCAACTTTTATAAGATACATAGTTTTAAAAGAAAAATTTTAGCATATTGTAACCGTTACGATTGAAGACTTACCACAAATGCAAAGAACTACGTGCAATTACCTTGTCAAACTTTGCTTGAAAAACCTTGTAAATACGTAAAAAGATAAACTGAGTTTTATTTTATATTATTTTCATATTTGTAAAATTTTGATATTGCATACTTAGTTTTAAATGTACAAAATGTTATTAGCATGTATGCTTACTATTTATTGACATTTTTATAAAAATAGTATACAAATTTTGGCTACTTCGAGTGTTATTTATTTTACACCTTAATCGTGTAACTAAGGCTGCGTTCCGATTTGAATCATTAGAAGGTCCCGTTAAAATTTAAGTTGGCAATGGCGTATATCAGTGTATCTAGTGACCCTCTAGTGTATCTCTGTTGATGATAGTTCGATATGCTTAGACATTGCCATAGACAAACTAAATTTTAAATGGTTTTTCTAATCGGAACGCAGCCTAAAATAATTTTTATAAGTGGCATGTATTTCGTCGTTTTACATATTACTTTGCTCTACATATTCCAAATAACTAATGTTGATATAAGAAAATGTTTGCTTGTATTCAAATAGCCTTTACGGAGTTCAATGTCCACAACAAGTTTTCTTGTATAAAAGTAGTTTTTTTATCCAAATAAGCTTAATAATTTTTGAATATCGATGGTCGGTAAACCAGGTGCCTGAGGTATACGGTATATAAAGATCAACCATCGAGCTTTATTCGCGGGCGCACGTCCCTATAGATGGCGCTGAAATTCAAATATGAAATTCAAAAACGACAATGTATTAATTTTTTAAGATACTATTCTTTGCCTCGAGTTATTTTACGTCTTAATCCTGGCATAATACTGAAATAAAAATAAAATAATAAAAATCTCACAAACGTAGATATGCATGGATATCTTCTTCTTTCGAATATGAATTGAAAGTTGTTAACAAAATAGTTTTAATGATTTAAAATATTGAGAAATTGCTTGCTACATTGCAAACAAAGTAAATAGTATACGAAACTGAACAGTAACAAGTGGGGAGCGCATGCGCCAATCAGCGTGCAGTGCGAGAGAGATAGCATGACCACTGATGACCACTCATTCGGTCAACCTAGTAACGCAAGGCGAGTACGCAACGCTCCCTCCATGTAGTATAAGCTCGATGAGATCAACTCACTCATTGCTTATCCTGGCCTTCATTACCTATAGTCTGCAGCAGAAAGTACACGTAGTATTTAGTGCGGCTAGGAGATGTCGCTGCTAGTACTAATCTATTCAATTTTGAATTTATCATTAATAAATGCCACGTAATAATCTTCGTTTTGGTCTCCTCAAATAGCGTTGCCTAAAATAAACTCATTGGGTAGTATCGAATGCAAACTACATAATATATTTTCCTTGATCGAAATTTGGGTAAGTAAGCTGTTTGAAGCTACTGAGAGCAATTTCAGCGAAATATTTGTAGCATACATGTAATGAATAATCGATTGGTGTAATGTGCAGCGCGAGATGGCTATCGATAATATAATAATATAGAAGAATATGGAGTAAATAGTTGAAGAGTATGCTACGAATAATAATGATGCTATGAATTATAATGAATGAAGTTTGGTGAGTAAATCTGAGCCCTGTTGAAGATAATGAAATAAAGGTAAATAGCCCTCGACAGATAAATCCTCTGAAAGAAGAAAACTGTATGTAAATAGCGGCTGCGAGCTGATTAGTCGGGAGTAGCTATTACGAGCAGCAATACATAGAGCGAGAGGACGAGCTGTAGGAGGGCGGGGGAGAAAGATCGTGCAACGTCGCCGAGCGATCGAATAGATAAGTTTATGCTGGCTCGCGATTGGCTTTATGGCTTTAATTGCGATTGTGCACTCCTTGACATAAGCGCGCTGAGGTGTTGCTCCTGCATCGCACGGTCGGAATGCGAAATGAGCGCCTCGCGAAAACACTCTCGTGTACATACACAACTGCCGCGACCCCCCGCAAGGAGTCGCGCTATCTTTGGCAAATCGCAAAACTTTCTCTCCCTCTCGCGAACGTCTTTATAAAGTGAGATGAGGATCTAATTCGATGGCCGAGCATTGTCTTGCGCGGCCGACGCGGGTTATAATCGTGCGAGATGAGAGTTGATATGCGCGGGGAACGCGAGCTGCTGCTGCTGCTGCTGCTACGGGGGTATTATGTCGCGTTTTATGATTTTTATTATGGGTGCGGTTTATATGCTTTCTGCACTTGCATTTCCTGGAAAGCTCAGCGGGAAGCTTGTACACATCACGTATTATGAATAAACGTTGAGCTGCTCTGTCTCTGTAGACAGTTAGGAACCATGAATTCTGCACCTTGCTCGAGTGCTTTCATTCATCGCTTTGATTCTGCGATTATTGAAACCGAACCGTCGCCAAATAACAGTAATAATTAATGACGATTAAATAAACACATACCAAATTAATGCACATAACACCTTTTTCGGAGTAACTCAAACGGCACTATAAGCCCTTCTTCGATTTTTTACGAATTTTTTTCAAATCCTAAGGACTTTAAAGACGTAGTGCAGCTATAAAAACCTTTACTAACAGTTACCAAAAAATCCATGCCAGCCACAGTTTTGACTAAAGCAATTACTGCTTCATTTTTTCTTTATGTTTTGCCCTGCATTCGAGCCTTCATTCAAACGAAAAATCACGTTTCCAAAATGAATCCGTATATTGTATAGTTGCTGAATTACATACGTCCGACATAAAATTCTGCTTGATCTAAAATTGATAGAACAAAGTTGTAGGCTGCTGCTGAAAACATTGCCGCGTGTGCACGAGGAGGATAGACGAGATGCATGAAATCTCAATTGAACGATCTTGTTCAGGCCGAGGAGGAGGAGGATAGGCTGCTGTTTGTTTTGTGCTGTGCATATACTCTGCGCGCGAAATAACAACTGACACTTGGCATAGATCTTCTTGAGAAATAAGCCGCAACGAGGAACAAGGCGCCCCCAGTCGAATATAATGCGCGGATAAAAAGGCGAATGTAATTTCGCTGACGAGGGTGTATGTGCAGAGATTTAGACACGTTGCAAAGTAGCGCATTATTTTGAAACACAAGGCGCATATTGTTTGGCTCTCGACCGAAGTTTTGCGAGGAAAGAAAAAAAAAATAAGGAAAATGCGAAAAGCATAGGCGACACATTCGTCATGCTAATGAGACAATAAGTCCTTGCTCAGCAAAATTTCGAGGCGAGCGATCGGGTGTCGAACGTTAGTGGTTATATATAGCGAGCTTGTATCTCCATTGTCGAGCACGTGGCGCGCGCGCGAGAGAGAGAGAGAGACAGAGATACGCCAGGAGCCATGATAATAATAACGGTAATGTAATAAGCTCAAAGCAAGAGCATGTACCCCCGCGTATATGACGAAATCTATTTTAAAAAATGCAGATTTTTGAAGCCAGAAATGGCAAAAAAAATTTTAACGCTAGAGCTTCCGGAGTTTTTTCTTCTTCTTCCTTGAGGTATATAGTGCCGGAAAATGCTCGTGAACATTAGAAAAGTTCACAGAAACTACTTTTTTCCGGCTTTTCTATATTTTTGTCAATTGAATTTTTTTCGATAAAAATAGACTTATAACTTTCGCTGGTAGCGTTTTTGCATTGATTTCTACCATCGTATTCTACGTAAAAAAATACATCGAAAGCATGTATCGCAATCTTGAAAATGCTGCTGGCCCTTGCACTTCAAATAAATAAAATTGTCGAATACGCACGTTGCGCTATTATTTCGAGCGATCGCCGTATGAAAGCCATTTATTTATTGTTTTTTTTGGAGGACATCTAACAATCATTTCCAATAATGCACTGAGAAAAAAACTTGGTCAGATCAACGTGCCTGGCACAATAAATACGGACAACAGGCCCGGGACCGTTGAATTGAACGGCCAGTCTGTTGAAACAATCGATTTTTTATTGGATCAGTAGATTATTAGTTGAAGTAACCAGAAATCATCTTTAATCCTTAATATCTTTATATGTTGAAGTAACCGAACTGTGAGTCATTGGTTCAACTCAGAAAATTCATTTTAATAATTAGTTTTCATGTTGAAACAACAACGTTTTGGTTGGAATAACCATTGCGTCGAAGACAGTCTGCGCTTCGCGCATGCGCTGCTTATTAAATTGCTTGGATCAGTGAAATTCTCCTTTTTACCGCTAGAGGACTTTGACGCGAGGCGCCTCTTTCTCGCGAGCGGCGGAAAAACATCTCGATTAGTATATAAGCATAAGCCCGATGAAGACTCTGATCTTATACTACTGTTTGCGTGCGATCTACTCTGCGATGCGTCAATAAATGATCAGTACTGCGATTGCGTTCAAAGTGCGAGCAAAATGATATAGGTAGAATAGCTAATAGGGTCTATAAGAAGGTTTAGGATTTTAAATATCTACATGATTGTATAAATTAGCTTGACAGGGACAGAGAAAGAGTGTAAAGGAGAAAACTGCCTTACCATCAAATTTTGATATATCCACGAAAAAAAATTATTTATTTTCGTTGAAAAATTGACTTAATGGTTGATTCAACGATATTACAATTGATTTAATGCCATATTTCACGTTATTTCAACTGCTTATTCTACTCGTTCAACACAGTTGGATTGTTCATTTAATGGTCCCGGCACGTTAAATTGGCGAAAAAGTCTCTGGTCCGTATTTATTGTGCCCGGGCACGTTGATTCAACTGAATTTTTTTCTCAGTGTGCGATACATGTTTTCGATGTATTTTTTCACGTAGAATATGATGGTGTTATCGGTTTTATTGTAGGAAGCAATGTAAAAGCGCTAGGAGCAAAAGTTTTAAGCCTATTTTTATCGAAAAAAAATTCAATTGACAAAAATATAGAAATACCGGAAAAAGTAGTTTCTGTGGACTTTTCTAATGTTCACGAGCATTTTCCGGCACTATATACCTGAAGGAAGAAGAAGAAAAAACTCCGGAAGCTCTAGCGTTAAAATTTATTTTGCCATTTCTGGCTTCAAAAATCTGCATTTTTTAAATAGATTTCGTCATATAGGAACGCAAATTGCATCAGCTATGCAAGTAGACATCTACCAGACGACGGGCAGCCCTAAGCTATGCACTGTTGGTCTTGCTCGCTAGATTGATTTTTATGTTCCTGCTAAATCGAGCTGTTGAATTATAATGTTTTAAAGTGGATCATGTTGGAGTGTGAAAAAGTAGGAAATTTGTTGATATGGTATTATGCACACTATTTGTTGGAGCCTATTTTGAAAGGCCAAAAAATTTAATGATACAAATAAATTAAAATATAGGAATGAAGAAACATTGTTGTTGAGATTGAAAAAAGAAAATGGAAAAAAAATTAAAAAAGTGCTGTTGATGGAAAGGAATGAAAGAAGGCGTACAGGCATTAATTAAAATATGGAGAAAATCCGGCGAATCGCGGTTGGCGCTAAGCATGTAAACTGCAGCCGAGAAAGCAAAGTTCAAGCGTGTAATATCTGGGCGCGCGACAACAAACGACATATATCTGGTGCGTCTGGTAGGTAGTCACTGCAGCCGCCGCAGACAGCGGCACTTGCGAAACTCGCTCGCTGCAGTGCGCCGGTGGGTGACACATGCTGCCAGCAGCCAGCGTCTCTCGGCCTCTCGCTCGCTTCATTGTATATATCGAGCAAGCAAGCAACAAGCACGCAAGCACGTACGCACGCACGCAGCCCGCAATTCACGGCTTCCACTCTTCTATCGGCTTTTGTTTACGAGCCTGTTGCGAAAATTTCGTGCGGCGCTTATATGCCGGTCAGTCGTTGTGTGATGTAAGGGACAGCTTAGCGGGAACACTCGTTTATTTGCTTATGCGCTAACGTGCAGTGGATATAATCTATCAAATGCTGTAATCTTGAGGGAAATTGATAGCCACAATTTTTCGCTAATTTGAAAATAAATTGGTAAGTAAGGGCTAGCTTCTTCCACATGCAGATAAGTATACTGGTAGCTTTCTAAAATATCACGCTTCGTTGCCGCTGCTGCTACAGCCAATGTAGTTTTATTGATCTGTAAATTGCCAAATCTAAGTATGTCATCTTAGCTCGGCAAGGCAACAAACCACTAAGCCATGAAACTCGAATACTCGCAAATTCCGTCTAATCAGACAGTAAGTGGAGCCGCACAACAATTGTATAAGAGTCGAGCGAACAAAAAAAATCCCGAAAATTGCGCTTAGCATGTGCCGTTAAATGCCGAAATCAGGCCTGAGCATCTGTTAAGAAAAAAAGGATGCAGCTCAACAAATAACAATCGGCTGCTGCTGCTGCTGCTGCTGCTGCTGCTGCTGCTGCTGCTCGCTATACAGCGCGGCGCGTCTGCCAATTACGCTCGCGGCTGCACGTGCTCGAATAAACAGTCGAGTTTATTGAGGGCTCTGCGAGGCGGCGGCGGCGTAATAAGGCTACCTACCCCGGGCGAGCGCGAGCATGCTGCGGCTGATTCATGCGACCTGACGAGCCCGCGATATTGCACTTGTTGCATATCGGAATGCGCGATGCTTATCGCCTGGCTATACCAGTATATAGGTGTAAAGCCACTTGTTTGTCATTTTATTCAGTGTATTTTTGCGCTCAGCTGTAATATACTCCCCGCACACAACATCCTAAGAGAGAGAGAGGAAGAGTTCAGGTGCATTTTTTCAAATGGTCTTTTCCGTGCATCATCAACAAATGCAATTTGTTGCAATATGCACGAATTAGCAGGAATCGGATCGATGTTAGATATGAATTTCGAAAGCAATAGCAATCGCGCCGTATTAATATATTAAACACGCTCTCCCATTGAAATTTTTTCAATCAATATGTTTGCAAGCTCCACTGCACTGTGCTAGATAAGCTAATAACAATATTACAGATCTAATAATCCGCGATTGTCAACCGATAAATTGCAATACTTGCGACTAAATTATTTGCGAGTCCGACTATGCAGCTCGCTTAGCTAATCGGGGCATTGTATCGCTGATCTATTAACTATTAGAGTCTCGATTTTTCAGCGATCTAGCGTGCGCGCGGCGGCGGCATGAGCTTCCGATCGATGTCGCGCTGCGGCCGCGGCCAATGGGCTATTGTGCACCGCCTAGACTTTTTCCTTATGATCTTGTTTCTGTCGTAATTCCTATTGTGCGTGCGCTGCTTTGCTTTTGCGTAAGATTTGTGTGTGTATGTGTTTTTCGCACAGAAAGAGAGAGACTCGTCGTCGTTGGTCGTCGTTGTCGTTGCTATCTGTCGTGAGAGTTGGCTAGGAAGGGTGGGAAAGTTCGCCGGGTCACGGCGCGCTCACGAGGCATTCCATGTCGATGTGCCGCGCTTGAAAAACTCGACATCGCTTCGAGCTATGGGCTCGATTTGTGTACCTGCTCCGATAGGCAAAGCGCTATGAGCAAAAAAAGACGTTGTTACGTTTCTTTTTTTTTCAAGCCCGATTACAGGCGTGTTTTCGTCGCTCGACAGAGTGAGCGAGAGAGAGAGAGAGAGAGAGAGAGAGAGAGAGAGGCAGAGGGGGGGGGGGAGAAAAAAGCTTTTAGTTCGATTGAGTCGCTGAATTTTACATCCTAATTACAATAGAACAAAGTCCTTGCCAACAGTCCTTTGTTCCGATTGTTTACTTTCAATTATTTCTCACGTGTTAACAGTAGAATTTTATTTAACGAGCACGCTATTAATATTAATTGATGCAAATACTCGATGCCCTCTAAGAACTGCTAAAAAAATGATCACTGGAAAATTTACGCGATATCAAAACAAAGCGCGTATTTAGGTTCGACGTGTTTTTTTTTTATAGGGGTGAAGGGCGAAATCTAGGCGTTTAAAAAAAACGCGTAGACCGTAACGGGTTGGTTATGAGTATGGGTCTAGGACGTGACCTTTCCGACCTCATCACCCCCAATACCGCCGTGTGTCACAAGGACTAATATCCCTTCGTTCTACGGCCGAAACCGTAGCCCGAAGTCCCCTTTCGCCTGATCCTTTTTTCCCCGACGAAACTGCCGCTAGGTACTACTTCACGGGGGAGGCATTAGCTGGTTTGCTCTTCCTTCTTGTTTCCTTTCCCTACGTCCTCTAATCATTGTTATTTGATTTGAAGTTCAGGATAGGCTAATGACTTCGTTTCTTCTACGTCGTCGTCTTCTTCTTACTGCATCATCAGTTCGTCTGCTTCTTTCAGCATCGTCCGATCGTCTCTTTCTTTGTGTGTGTGTGTGTGTGTGTGTGTGTGTGTTTGTGTGGCAACTCCGAGAGACCGAACGACAATTAAGGTAGTCCTATCATGAAATCAAAAAAAAGGGATCTTATTTAAATATGTATGTAACGAAACTAGATATATTCTAGAACAAGTATGCGAAGTTTCAAGTAGGGTCATCGAGCATTTCAAATAGTCAAATTAGTTTAAAAACGTTACGCTTATCACAACAGTCTGTTATGGCGAGCCTATAGCTTATGCATCGTAAAATATATATTTTTGATTACTTGTACACAACAGATTTTGTTAAGAAATCGAGTGTGTGTTATTAAAGTAATTTGAAACGGTCTCACATTTAGAAAATATTGGGTCGTCGCGGAATAAAAATAGTTATTAATAATAAAACACGAAAGTTGAGGTTAGGTTGACACTTTTGCTAGTCAAATCAA
>JAWWMK010023996.1:0-16495 GCA_035047105.1 Galeopsomyia nigrocyanea
AAGTAGTCAATCAACGCCGGGGATGGAGCTAGCTCCCGCCATGAGTGCAATGGCCACTCACACCTTTTTTTTTTTATAATCAAGGTGCATGAGGGAGCTTGTGCTTTAGCAGCAGTCATTCCCAATACAATTTGAGCTTTGTCGTCTTGCGAAATTACCCACACCTGTTATACGAAAAATAGAATAGTAAATAATTTTAATATACTTGAAACCATAAAATTATCGAAGGAACATGATATAAGAAATTATTTCTTTTTTGAATTTTTTGTTTGAAATAGTTATTTGCTTTAATAAATCATTGAATTTACTTGGTCTGGTTTGAGAATCGAAGCAACTTCCTCGAGTCCGTTTATTGTGGCTTTGCAAAAATATTGATTTGCATGTTCTTTGTGATAATCTGACTGAGCTCTGCATAATTTTACAGGAACTGTAACTACATGCCGCTTTCCTTCAGTAGATCTGGAACGTCGAGGAAGAAGGTGAGAGTATACCGCAGATTTGGATAAAATAAATCCAATTGTCTGAAGTTCTTCATGTAAATCATCTAAAGTTTTACATGCTCGAATCGCCTCAGAGCGACGCCGGTCGTCAGCCAATCCTGAATGCATAGCTATATCGCAGATCGTTTTCAGTAATCCACTTTGGTCGGCTTCTAAGCGTGGACGTCCTCCTTCGTATCCTACTTTAATGGATTTTTAGCCTCTGGATTTTTTCTGAACAAGTCATAAATTTTGACGTTGCTTGAGCCTATAAGCTTTCTGCCAATCTGCTCTTTTTTGCTTATCTTTCAATTGCTTTTTTGCCTTTTCTAAATCATTTCTCACTTTCATGATATTCTTTTCTTCATTCACTACGCCGCAAAGTCCCAAGTCTCTTTTCGTAACCATGCAATTCAATTCCCTCTCTTTTATTTTAATTTCATTTTCCAAAAGTTCCTGTCGTGGTTTCGGGTATGATGTTAAAAAAATATTTTCAACCTTCTTCGAATCATTATCGTTTTTGTTCAAAAGAGGTGATTTATCACTACCTGCGAGTGACAAAGCAAGCTTTAATGTTTTTTTTTTTCAATTATACAGTTTTTAATAGTTCTATCTAAAAAATTACGACTATTCTAAATAAAGTGTATCTATTAAATCAAAAACATATTTTTCAAGAAAAATAAAAGCCGTAGTAATTTTTTTCTCTATAAATTAATTTATGCATTGACAAAAAATTTGTGAAAAAAACATTATCATACCTCCCATACCATTTTTTCTAACTGAATTTTCATCAAGTATGGGAGTAAAAGAGAAAGAAAGTGAACCCACGCCTTGATTCATACATGAAGTAGCAGCCTTCTTAGCATTCTTGTCAACCTAGTGGAAAGAGAGAAGAAAAACCATACTAACTCCTGATAGAACTACATCAATCGATTCAGCATAGTGTGCGAACGAACGTGTATCAAAAATTATTCAAACTTCTTCCAAACAAGCTTTCCACATCAGCAACCGAATCTTCTACTTGATTAAAATTGAAAGAACTACGTTTTTATTTACCTTCACAAAAAAGTTGACAAATGTGCGTGACGTCCTAATTGATGCGTCTATGTGTTGATGTGTTTTCTCTTTAGTAGCTTTGTCTAAATCAACGGAGTTCTTTTTATGTGTCTCTTCCAGCTTATTCCAGAAATCATTGCACTTTTGTTGAATTTTCCTTTTTCCACAACTTTCACCATAACGTTTTTCAAATGCATTATAAAAAAGCTCGTATGAATTCGACATTGCTAAATACGGCACGAATTCAATAGTATTAGTCTGAGAGATCTCGTTATAACGAGGTCTATGCTAACACCAGCCGACCGGCCACACTCTTTTGTTTTGCGACTGCACGTGCTGACTTGTTAGAGTTGAAAGATTGCTTGCTTTCTTCTTCTCTCTCTTCAAACTTGTTTACTCAAGTAATTATCCGTTTTCTCACTAGAGTCTCTGTCGATAAGTCGCGACAGTCGCTGCAATACATGAAATTGCGATTTTTTTGACTACGTTACTTCTACGTGAGCCCCTCCCCCCATGCCGTTACCAAGCGTAGGATTTTGCTTAACCCCCCCCCCCCCCCTTAAATTGGTAACGTAGTTTATGAACGGTCCCTTATAATGGTTTATTGCTTCTGCAACGGGCTTCAGACATGCTTTTACTTCGTCTATCGTAAAATGGTCTAGGTGCGATTTGGTAAGCACAGGAGTAAAAATCTTATGCTTTCCATGGGGAGTTATCACAATCCTACCGGGTTTGACTGTCGCGCCCTTAAAATCGATTTTATTTACGAAACTCAAATCCAGCAGTAACCTATCTTCGTTTGAAATAAATTCACCGTCCGCGGAAGTAAAATGTAACACGTTGTCGCGCTTGCTCGTAATACTCTCGTTTGTAAACTTAATAGTAAACTTAGAATTTGGTTTTCTTATAATATACGGGTAGAACAGTTCGGGCGCAATAGTGTCCGAAATTGTATATGCCTGACCGTTTCCTCCACCTACAATTTCTTGCTCGACTTAAATGGCACTTTCAGTTGACGATTCGTCGGTTTCGATAGCGTCGTCGTTCGGTGGTTCGATCAGTTCGTCAATTTTCGGTAGTGGTAGAAACGCAAGTATTTTATTTAGAACACAGGATACCTGAGCTTTTTGTTCTTCGACCGATGATTCTTCTACTTCCTGTGATGAGGGAAGCGGAATGAGGTGGTCCAGCAGTATTTGTATTTCGGGCTCGGTGTAACCACCCCAGTCCATAGCGACGCTTTCTCGGCGCTTTTCGTCGGAGGAGACTTGCTTACCTGGTAGCTCGACTATGTTTTTGTTGTTGGGCCCAAATTTTGCTGCGTCTTGTGTGTCGACAGGACTTTCAGCTTGCTCTTCCGGTTCTCGGCGTTCGTAGGGCATTCGCTTGTCGATCAGGGATAGCATCCCCGAGTTTCTTTTACTGGCTGCCGGTGGTGATTCTTCGTCGATTGATTATTCGGTGATGATGTCCGCGGCTGAGCTGACTCCTTGTTTGGGAAAAAGTCGGACGTCATATCATATCGTAGGCCCCTCCTTGCTTTTAGATTTAACAGGTAGCTTCAACATAGAAGTTCCCTTGTGAGTCGACGGCACGAATTTGGGAATTTCCTTTCTCCGGTTCGCTAGACGTGCACCTATGGTGTCTCCCTTTGCATCTGCATTTATGGGATCCCTGGTGGTAACTCTCTGAATCGGTGCTGTTGCAGCATCGACCTTCGCTGCCATCTGTGCCTTGGGTGATCGACCTCGTTTTCGCGACAGTCTTGGGTCCAAACTGCCTTTCTAGGTCCTATCTTGCCTGCTCCGCTCGAGATTGGTAGTGCAATCGCAGCAGATGTGTTCACCTCGGTTTCCGCAGGCATTGGCGTCTGGTCAGTCAACTCTGGTTCCATAGGTTGATTCGTTGACCCCTCGGGATGTTCCTCGAATTCCTCCATGCCTATAAGGCTGCTCGAGAGGGCGTCGGCATTGCAGCTCAATCTGCCGGGCTTTTACACGACATTGAATCTGAACTCACGCAAGCGCGCTCTCCAGCGTAGTAATCTCTGTATAGGCGGTTTTATCGAGTCCAGCCACTTCAGAGGTTCGTGGTCACTTATCAGGGTGAATTCTCTCCCCAATAAGTACGGTCTGAAATGCATTACCCCATATATAATTGCAAGGCACTCTTTTTAGCTCGTCGTGTAACTCGTCTCAATTAACTTTAGAAGCTTGGACATGTAAGCGATCGGATGGTCCGAACCAGGCTTATCTTTTTCACCTTGGCTCAGTATCACACCAATCCCATAATCACTAGCGTCAGTATTAAGGAAAAAGTGTTTATTGAAATCCGGGTATTCCAACACGAGAGGAGAACAAAGCGCATTTTTGAGATCGTCAAAACTTTGCTGTTATTCCTCCTTCCACTCGAACACCAATCCCTTTTTCAACATATCAGACAAAGGCTTGGCTCAGAGTGAAAAATTTTCAATGAAACTTCGATAATATCTGGCTAAATCTAAGTAGGCTCGGATCTGCGTTTAGTTCTTGGGTCTAGGGAAGTTAGCTACGGCAGAAAGTTTTTCCGAATCTGGCTTAACTCCTTCTCTCGTCACTATGTGATCGAGCCAGCCAATTTCGAGTACTAAAAACTCGCATTTTTATGACTCCAAGGACAAAGTTGCCTTGCGCAAACGTTTGAATAAACGTCTAACGTACTCATTGTGTTCCTCAAGGGTTGCAGCGTACACTATAATATCATCAATATACACGAAAAGTTCGTTATCTTGCAAACCCAAGAGTACTAGGTTCATCATATGTTGGAAAGTGGCCGGCGATCTGGCTAGGCCGAACGGCAAACGCTTCCACTGCAAGTGGAGATTTCCGGTACTGAATGCAGTTTTATGACCATCGTCGGGATGCACTAAAAGTTGGTGAAAACCCGAGCAACAATCGAACTTTGAAAAATAGACACACCCTCCTAACCTCTCTAGAATCTCATTGGGTGTCGGTAGTGGTATTGCCGGCATAAGTGACTTAGCATTGAGTGCTCTAAAGTCGACTACTATACGCTTTTTACCGTTTTTGTCTGGTTCAATCCAAAGAGGAGCGTTGTAAGTACTCGTTGAGTATTTCATTAAGTCGTCATTGAGCAGCGGAGCAGTCTGCACTTCGACTTCCTTTCGGTAAGCGTGAGGTAGTCTGAAGTTTTTGACGACTACGGGGCAGTCGTCCGTCGTAGGAATACGATGCTGGACGACGTGCGTCGCCTTCAGCGGGTCCCCAAGCAACCTGAAGATATCGTGAAAGTCCTCAATCTCCCTCCTGACGCACCAGTACTCTTCGTCGTTCAAGTGATCAGTTTTCAACTTGTCCATAATTTCTTCTACTCGTTGGTCCGGAATGCGTTCATGAGCTGCTCTCCATCCGTCCGGATTTTGAGTGAAGTCCATCCCGTCGTCAAAGAAGTCCACTGCTTCATCGTGTATGTCAAACTCGAAAACTTCCTGTCGGGGTATTTCAATTTCGATATCTTGTTCCAACGTGTTGATCAGCATGACAACACAGGCGTTGTCCTCGATGGCCGCGGCAGCTTCCCCCGCGAAGATTCCTTTGGACGTGGTGATGCGGGGTAGAGTTGGTCTGATCGACCTTGATTTTTACAGGTTTTCTCTGCCGCGCCTTGACCACATATTTGACCGTGTCTTCCATCGGTTCGCCTTGTCCATCGTCGGTGCTGGAGTCTTGAGGAGATATCGGTTTAGTTTTGACTGTTGGGATGGCAGGAGCCAAAGCAACTGTCGCCCCCGATATGGTATCGGTAAGTTCTTGCCCCGTCTCGGGCATAAATGTTTGTAAGTCTGAGTTAAGTTACCCTAAGTCGAAAATTGAATTGATATTCTTGGTTTCTCTACCTACGTATCCAGAAATAGTGATTCAGAGCCGGAACGTGGGGTTGTCTCCACAACAGTATAGGCGGTATCTCTGCTGTGGATTGTGCGTCACCAACGAGATCGGACAGCTCGTAGATTGGTTTTTTGTCTACTCCCATGCGGTGTTTCTCTGAGTTCGAGTCGTTCTTGTGTTATTCGTCGATTGTTACCAGTTACCAGGGGATGACGAATGGGCTGTTGTCACTGGCCTGTTTCTCCTTGAATTCGACAAATTCGAAAGTATTTGGCCTTCCGTCCCGTGTACTTCTTCTTGCACCAGCTTCGAGCATCGACTGAACAGCTTTGAGGTTTAGCTCTGTTTGCGTACTCACTGAAACTGTATGTTTCGTGGGTAGTAAGGTCACTGTACTCAGCTTCCTGTTGTGTGATTGCGCGGCCTTGTAGATGCTCGACTGCAAAGTATGCAAGGTGTGATGTAGCAATGGACGTAAGTATTTAGACACAATACGTGTGATATTTTCTCTGTTCCGAACGTTTCATCTTATGTCGGATATAATCCGCAGTTCGTTTTCAGCCCTGTTTCTCGTTCGAGACATCTGAGTCCGACTAAGTAGGGTACAAATCTGCTCGACCTACGTCGTATTCCCAATCACCGTGTTCGAGCTTATGAACCGGGATGATTAGGCTTTTGGGCTCGGCTTTGAAATACCTTGCCCTATAGATTTTCACAGTAGAAGTGCTGCTACGTTTATAAAACAGTCCCTCGCTGGAGAGGCTAGGTTCGAGTTGCTTGGTGAACACCTACTCTGCAGTGGTCTCTTCTCTGATAATGGTGATCGGCAAACTGTCGTCGCTCGGCACCTGTGTGAACATCTATTCGCAAATCGTTAATTTGTTGAAATCAATTGTAATCTCAAGAATTTTAGTTCCTAATAATTCCACTCGTATACTTAACTTGCGTTGTTGCTCTTTAAAATGTCTACGCCAACTAGTTGATTGCTTGCGTAACTTATTTTGTTCACTTGTCACTTGCACTAGTTTGATTGATTTATGAATTCGTATAGTATACACTCTAAACTAGCGATACGTTCTATCAAATCGGTGGAATCGAAACTCGGGTTTTCAGACAGTCGACTCATTTACTCTTACAGAGTAATGTTGACAAATAGTCTAAATTAATATCGCTACTTATATGAATTATTCCTAGCAATCCCAAAATACTATAGTGGAAAACGTGGTGTAGAACTAGCTTATTTTTAGCACTCGAGTGATGGATGTACTCGCACGTTCAATATGATATAACTATAATGATTCCTAAAATTACTATAACGAACAAGGTTTTGATTTTCTGGTCCGTATTAGTGATAACCATTTATTAATATCCAGCTTTGATTTGCAAAAAAAAATTTGATTTTAATTATTTATTCGCTTAACAATTTAAACCTGCACTATAACTGAATTCAATTAATCAGATATGGCCCCTAGGAAAGAAATTAAAAATTTGGGAGTCAGTACAAAAATGAAAATGGAAAATGGTAAAACAGAAATCTTAACGTAGTCATTACGTTGCTACCTATACTATAAGGCGGGGCAATCCTATTATCACTCGAGATGCATGTGGACGTAGTCTACGCTTCTCTTTCGCATAGACGTCTGTATCTACAGAAATCGAATTACTTAAACCGACCTACTTTATTTATAACAATACGAATTTCGTTAGTTGTAATAAATGCCTTGAGCTTACTGGCTTAAGTCGTAAGTTAATTTCGCCAGATATATTGGTAAATGCTTACGATCCTGACAAAGTATAATTTAGTTATCAATTAAAATTTATTTTGCTCGACAAAGAGTTATAACTATAATGTTAATAAAAAAATTGAAATTCATGTAACGCAACAACAACCTTAATAAATGTTAATTAATTCCAGAAATGTTCAAGTTTAACCAGTTAATGTAATTACACAAAAAAAATTGAATTAAATCAAAGTTAACCAGAGCGTAAGAATAAAAATCGTAATTACAGTAATCTCAAATTTATATTCTGGTCGAAATTCCAAAATAATGACGACTAAAGAACCTACAAATTAACTAAAATGAAAGGAAAAAAAGGAGAAAAAGAAAATAAACAAAAATTCTCAAAGGAAAAATCTTAGAGAAAAGCCAGGCCTTAGTAAGTCTCCGTTATGTTCGGACGACGTGTTCGCCGAGTAGGAGGCTGCATGCGCTCCTTTACTACAGCAATAAGGCGGAAACGCTGTAAAGAAGGGGAGGCAGCTACCAACACCTTCCGCCGAGTTCACAAGGAAAACGAAATTACGCAACCAAAATTTCGGGCCGTGTAACATTGCACTTTATAAAACTGTATATTTCACTTTATAAAAGTGCAATGAGGGGTTCGGAACTCGATGTACTTAGTGAATGAACCTGGAGTATTTGAGTATCGAGCGCGGGGAAGACACTCAGTTCATTCGTCGGGTTGCGACTTGCGAGATTTCTTCGTCGCTAGAACGGACGCCTTGCCGCCTAACTAGTAATACTCTCTCGTAAGCGCCCGTACGGTTACAGGTGTGATAGGCAATGGTCCGTTATTTAGTTGAAGTCCCCGTCCGTGATACACTCTCGTGCGGCACGTAGGGGGAATACTCAACTGGTAGGAGGACAGAGTCGGGGAGAGTGGGAGGAGAGCAATTAGACTAGTGGTCGCCGTTGGGGTCAGCCGCGGGTTGGCACCGTGTCAGGTTGCTCAGAGTCCGAAGACTGTGTAGGAAGTGACTTTATTCTCCATTCTCATGATACTTATATACTACGAGTTACATTCTGATTTCGGGCAGTGCTACGCGATCTATCGGTAAATCGGAAACTACATTAACTATCTTAACTTGCCAAAATCGTGATTACGTGAAGAGATGAGCTGTTACAGCCGCGTGTTCGAACTAAGCTTGTTTACCCGAAAGCTTTCCGCAATTGTGCTAATCGTTAGTCTTGAGGCACTATTTTCACCAAAGTAATAAAGTAATAAAATTTATAGCGGTTAGAATTTAGGCCGAAAGTTATTGCTCCCATGAATCATTTATTACGCTGTTTTTTCGAATCTAATCCCCTTATCAAGCTGAAAGTTCGCAGTTTACTTGTTTGTCTAAAATTTTTATCGCCTTAATCTTCATACTCATCTAGCGGAAATTTTGGATTTCGTCACTCGCATGCTAATTAAAATTTTCCGCTCGCCTCGTGAATTTTATGGCGTTGGCTCTGGCGGTGCTAACTATCTTGAATAAATAACATTACTTATCTCCTCATTCGACTGATAAACAAGAACGACAGAAAAAAAATTTTTTCTTTTTTTTTCAATTTTGCTGAACGTTAATTCAAAGTTATCGTTTGCCTAAATTTTTGGAAAAGATTCGGAGAATGAAATTTCTACACGCGATCCCTGTTAGAAAGCTTGACGGTAAATTCGGTAATTTGACGGATTGTTCGCGGAATTGAGAGGTTGAAAGCCACAAGCCTTAGATAATTAAATTATATGCACTTAATTTGCAAAAACCATTTTGGGATTTTCTATACTCATAATAGTTGCTGGTTATGTACCATATCTTATATTAATAATAACCCTTATAAAGTAACTGTAAACGATTTTACTCAAACCATGAACGCTCCTTTTGCGTCAAAATTTTAAATTTCAATATATTATTAACAAAATCAAATTATTTTATAACTTATCCGTCTCAAAATTGATTAACCTGTTGACAAAGACCTTTACTTATGATTTAACAATTTACTAGTCAACTTTGAATGTTTTTTTTTTCATTTTCTTTACTAAGATAACGCCGAACGTCGAAAAAGTCGATTTATTCACGGTATTTTCTCGTCAATCCTCTACCAGGGATAGCGAGGTTCCCTTCTGATTTCTACAATTTACATTTGTGTGGAAATCTACGCATCCCACCGTTATTTTCGCTAGTACTTTATAAAATATAATTTTTTTTGGTACTGTAATTTTCCAGTACTGTAGTATTTAAAAGGGCATCCACGAGTGGCGCGCGTCGTAACTATAATAGCTCTATTTGACTCTTGCTTTGCCGAATGGGCGGGGCTTAGCACACGTGCATGGTTTGTAGACGAAAGAAAATTCCCGAGCGAATGCAATGTAATTGTGAATGGTGAATAAAATATTCCTTGTGCATAAGCTAGCTAAAGGTAGCGAAGGAAAATTCAATAACGGAAGAGAGAGAAAAAAACACGTGATTTTATCTCCCAATTCGTATTTGGAAACGCAAACTAAATGGGAGACTCGGGCGCTCGTAGCTATACCGAGCAAACACGGCCGCTGCACCTGCTTATCTATGCATCGTGGAACCTCATCCTTCTTGCTGAGATTTCAGCCGGAAAGAATCCAAGAATAATTTAATGAAAAACGGGAAAAGAAAGAAATAACTTGAGCGTGCAACCAGCAAAATTCCGTTGGTTTAAATGTATGAATGACTTTTTTTGTTTCTATTTAAATGGGCCGTGTAAATTATTTTTAGTTAAAAAATAATAAAAAATTTTTTTTTCATGTTTCAAAATTCATTTAACTCTCCCAGTCAATCAGTCGCAAATAGTTTAATGACAAATCGCGACCGCTGACATCAAATTTATCTATGACGATCGATATAAAATTCTAATAAATAATTATTATCATTTACCCGCGCGTCCAGTTATTCCTAATTTTTACTTACACGGAATCGGTATTCCATGGGTAGGGGTTCGTCTTTGTTCGTGCTTGAGCACGCTATTTAAATTCAAGCTCGCGCCAAAAGATTTACTTCTGTCGCGTCATGTTTGCGACAGTCACTCCGCACGCGCACTGCAGGAGCCGCACGCTCTCGTTCAGTTCGTCGGCATCCGGCAGCGAGTCACCACGCAAAAGTCTAATGTACACACATACACTCACACAGTCATAATTCACACATTTACCTATCTCTGTTACCGAAGCTGCAATAAAGCCTAGGTACTCAACCAACAAAATCACGAAGTTATTTATTCAAATACCTACTCATTCTCACACTCTCAGCGATAATAATTCCATCGAGCGCATTTTCGAATCACAGAAAGATCGTTAACATTTTGGTGCCTCCTGTGAGGTGCGTACTTCATAACACTTAACGCATCATTTCGAATCTGCTTTCTCATCAGCTAAACTTCAGAGCTGCATTGAGACGACTCTGAAAAACCTGCAAATTCATACATTTTCGAGTTTCGCTGAGTCAGCGAAATCGCCACGTGGTGTTACATAACCTAACTGAGTAGCACTACGCCCGGCGCCATTGCCCATAGCTGCCGGATTTCCGCCCAGTGTACGCCAGCTTTATCGGCTACACGTGTCTCGAGAGACACGCCGCTCACGCCACCAGTCGGCAACTCGAGATATATCGTAGTTCTCGACTCTCTCACGCGCGCGCTCGCGACTCGAGAGAGAGAGAGAGAGAGAGAGAGAGAGAAATTCTCAGTGAAATTCAGTCAGTGAGATACGTGGTCACGACAGTCTTGTTGTTGTTTGTGAACGCTAACCGTACGCGAGTGCAGTGTCATTATGGCCGAAGCACTACTTCGTGATCAGAAGGCAACAGGCAATCGTATTGTAAATTTCACGGTCAACACAGAGAAGCTCGGCGAGGAAGCGCTAACTCTCGAGGTCATTCAAACGAGGCTCACTCTTCTCGAACGATACTGGACGGAGGTGTTGCAGCGCCATTTGAAGCTGCAGGACCACGAGACGGATCACGCTGATGACGCGTACTTCGCCGACGACCTGTTCACTCTGTACGAAACGGATTATTCGCTCGCCAAAAGCAAGCTCCGCTCGCGCCTCGCTGCGCTTGTCGAGCAGGCGCAAGCAGACGGCCGGCGAGATGACATTCTGAGGAAGGCGCCTGTTCAGGTGCAGTCGACCGCCTCCTCACTTCCTAAGCTGAAGCTGCCCACCTTCACCGGCAAGCAGGAGGAGTGGAACACCTTCAAGGAGATCTTCAGCTCGATGGTCAAGGACACCTCAGCCCTCACGCCCGTGTTCAAGCTGCAGCACCTCATCTCTTGTCTCGAAGGTGAAGCAGCACGACGGCTCGCCAATTTCGAGGTTATTGGCTCCAATTTTGACGTCGCTTGGGCTACGCTGTGTCGACGCTACGATAATATGCGGCTCCGCCAAGCCGTGCAGCTGCTGAAGCTCCTCGACATGGCTCCTGTCACACAGCGGATACCTAGCGAGTTCACTCGCCTCCTCGATACCACCGGCCAGTGCATCAGGGCGCTGCAGCAGCTGCGCCGCCCCACCGAGCATTGGGACGACTGGTTCATCCACGTACTGGTTTTCAAACTGGACCAACAGACTCGTGAGGACTGAGACAAGTCGCTGGAAGGGTCAGACGAGTATCCCACCTACGAAAAGCTGTCTTCGTTTTTGGAGAACAGGGTGAAATCGCTAGACAACGCACACTGCAGCTAATCCAATGTCTGCAGCACCCCGGACAAGGCATCACCAAAGGTCAAACCTGCTGCCAAGGAGAAGCCACGCTCGCTCACTGTTCATCACACCATGGCCATCTCTACGGGGACCTCAGCTGCCGCCAACTCCAGGGCGCCAGGTCAGGATGGGAGAGCCAAGGATCCATGCATCGTGTGCAAGGGAGCGCACTCCATCGCCCATTATCTAACCTATCTGCAGTCCACGCCGACGCACAAGAAGAACGTCGTGGAGCAGCTGCGCCTCTGCAGGAATTGCCTGCGCCTAAATCATCTTGCTTCCTCGCGCCCATCCAAGTATCGCTGCAGGGTCTGTCAGCAGGGACATCACACCTCTCTTCACGTCGAGCTACCACAAGGAGAGTTTCTACCGCCAGGTTCACGACCACAACTGGCTCCCGTAAGTACGCCTGCTCCTCAAGGACCTTAGACATTCATCTCCCGTGTCCGAAGCCCGATATTGCTGGGGACTGCTCGAGTGCTGCTGGAATCGAGCACAGGCTTCCATCATGAGGCCAGAGTCCTGATCGACCCATCATCGGAGGGGCACATGCTGACTGAACCGATCGTGCAGCTGCTGAGGCTGAGAAAGTCGATCGTGCAAACCGATGTGAAAGGGGTTGGAGGTATCGCCACGAAGGTCTCGTCGATCGCTACGGCCGCGATCCGTTCGAAAATCAACTCTAAATTCGTTCTGAGTTTTTCAGCGCTAGTGCTGCCCAAGTTCACTTCTCTTCTTCCGTCTATCCGTCTCGAGCGCCGTTCCTAGCGAGCGACGTTAGAGGAGGCGTGTGCAATCAAGGATCAGCTCATCGCCATCCTACTTCGCGCTGGCATGTCTCTCGACAAGTGGGCAGCAAACACGCAGTCACTACTTCCAGGAGCATCAAGCCCGTCCGAGGAATATCTCTTCGACCCGGACAACGCTGTATCTACTCTGGGCCTGAAGTGGTCACCGCACTCGGATCAATTCTCCTTCTCCGTGCGTGACCCTCCACCGCACGACGTCATCACCAAGCGGATGGTGTTATCAGAGATCGCACGCCTGCATGATCTTTTCGGACTGCTCGTCCCGGTCACAGTTCGAGCAAAGATGCTGCTTCAGCTCCTCTGGATCTCGGGCAAGGACTGGGGCAGCCCGATCTCAGCACCATTACAGAAACAATGGATCGAGTATCGCCAACAGCTGATCGAGCTTCGTTCGCTGAGGATTCCACGATGGTACGGAACTGACATCATCATGGACTGGATGCTTGTCGGATACTCTGACTCGTCTGAACGCGCCTACGCCGCTGCACTGTACCTGGCCTACACCGACGCTGACGGCCGCATCCGCTCTCACCTGATCGCCTCAAAGTCAAGAGTCGCGCCTACAAAGTCGCGCAGCATGCCTCGCCTCGAGCTGTGCGGCGCCGTCACTATCGCCAAGCTCATCGTGCTGGTGCTGACTGCGCTACCGAAGAAACCCTCGGCGGTACGATGCAAAACAGACTCCGAAGTCGTACTGGTATGGCTACGCAAACCACCCAGTACCTGGCACACCTTCGCCGCAAATCGTGTGAGCACGATCACCACACTACTACCAGATGTTACCTGGGAGCACGTCCGCTCCTCCGATAATTCGGCTGACTTGGCTACACAAGGGATGACCCTCGAGGATCTGATTCAGAGCGAGCTGTGGTGGCATGGCCCTTCAGATATCCTTGGAGAAACAGCATCACACGACAACGAAGAGGAGTACGAGACAACGATAGAGCGAAAGAAAGAGACGGCAACCTTCAGAACGACGCTCGCGCTTGGCAACATCGAGGATATCTTCAACAGATTCTCCAACTTTCACCGAATGCTGCGCGCCATTTCCTACGCTCGCCGCCTTCTTCTCAACTCCAGGCTGACCGCAGCAGCACGTCCACCTCTCACCCTCAACGTCATGGAGATCGACCACACACTGCATGTTCTCATTGTGGCCGTGCAGCAGCACCACTTCAGTGCTGAGCTGTGTAGGTTCCAAAACGGATAGACCTGTCAGCGCGGCAGTCGCCTGCGATCCCTGCTGCCTTTCATCGACGAGGATGGAGTCCTGCGCGTGGGCGGACGTCTTCAATACTCGCAGCTCAACTTCGATGAAAAGCACCCGATCATCTTGCCGCCGCAGAGCCACCTCGCCGAGTTGCTCATTCGGGTCGCTCACACAGCAACACTCCACGGCGGCCCGCAGCTGATGCTAAGCTACCTTGTCCGTCGCTACTGGGTCATCGGCGTGAAAGCACGACTCAAATCGATGTATCGTAGGTGCATTCGTTGCATTCGTTGCATTTGATTCCAGGCGCAACCAGTCAACCAGCAGATGGCTCCCTTGCCAGTCGTCCGAGTCACGCCCGGCCCAGCATTCGAGACCACCGGCCTCGATTACGCTGGCCCCTTTCCTGTGTGCACGTCCAAAGGCAGAGGCCAGAAGTCGTCAAAGGGGTACGTCGCCATCTTAGTCTGCATGGTGACCAGAGCTGTGCATATGGAAGTTGCCTCCGACTACTCGTCGAAGACATTCCTGTTGGCCTACGATCGATTCACATCTCGGCGTGGCAATCCCCGTGTTCTCTACTCGGACAACGGCACCACTTTCCACGGCGCCGACTCCGAGCTCAAACGAATGTTCTCCGAGGCCTCGTCCTTCAGCCAAACGTGCGCAGAGGCCATCGCACCCGACCACACAACTTGGTCATTCATCCCACCTCGTGGACCACACTTCGGCGGCCTGTGGGAAGCAGCCGTCAAGTCCTTCAAATTCCATCTGAAGCGAGTCATCGGCGACGCCACGCTGACCTTCGAGGAGTTCAGCACCTTCATTTGCAGGATCGAGTCATGCCTGAACTCTCGACCCATCTCACCGATCAGCAGCGATCCAGCGGACGTCGCAGCTCTCACTCCCGGCCACTTCCTCATCGGCCGAGCTCTTCGTGCGCCTCCAGCGCCACCCATCACGGAGCCGATCGTCGAAGTTCCCCGCTGGCGCTTGGTCGAGGCCATGCAAGCGCACTTCTGGCAGAGGCGGAGGAAGGAAGTGCTCAACCAGCTGCAGGTGCATTCCCGATGGTTCGACGAACGCCGCACTCCAGCAGTAGGCGATCTGGTCCTGCTCACGGACGACCAGCAGCCAGCCCTGCACTGGCCCCTCTCTTTAGTCGTGCAGATCCATCCAGGGCATGATGCGCGTGCTCACCCTGAGGACCGCCACGTTGACCCTTCGACGCCCGCTCAACAGGGTCATTCCTCTCCTGGACGACGAGGACGCTGTCAAACCCCATCGTGACCTACTTCAGCGCTCGCTCGTGTCCCCTTCAGTCGAAGCAGCTCCAGCCACGACCGGCGGCCCGGCCGCACCATGGAGAGGAGCAAACTCCACGGCGGGCGGCGCCCAGGTCGCGCAACCATCGCCAGCAGCTCACATCTCATCGAACTTCACGGCGGGCGGCGCCCGGGTCGCGCAACCAGCGCAAGCAGCTCACCCGGCATCGAACTCCACGGCGGGCGGCGCCCGGTTCGCGCAACCAGCGCAAGCAGCTCACCCGGCATCGGACTCCACGGCGGGCGGCGTTCTCGCCCCGTCAACCAGCGGCCGATATCAGCTTCGTCCTAGGCGAGGACAACCGACGAGTACATCATCTTGACCCACATTACCCAACACGCACAAATCGGTTCTCGCAAGCTCACGATTACGATTACAACACGCACACTTTGAAAATTGTAAACACAAAGACACTCTGTTTGATACTAACCTTATATGTCATTGCTGCTCAATGAGGCGGGCGGAATGTTCGTGCTTGAGCACGCTCTTTATATTCAAGCTCGCGCCAAAAGATTTACCTCTGTCGCGTCATGTTTGCGACGGTCACTCCGCACGCGCACTGCAGGAGCCGCACGCTCTCGTTCAGTTCATCGGCATCCTGCAGCGAGTCGCCACGCAAAAGTCTAAGGTACACACATACACTCACACAGTCATAATTCACACATTTGCCTATCTCTGTTACCGAAGCTGCAATAAAGCCTAGGTCCTCAACCAACAAAATCACGAAGTTATTTATTCAAATACCTACTCATTCTCACACTCTCGGCGATAATAATTCCATCGAGCGCATTCTCGAATTACGGAAAGATCGCTAACAGTCTTTAAAAGCTCGGGAGCTACTTTACAAATAAGGACTGATCACTGGAAAAGGAATTAGATGAATTCAAAAAATTGTCTTTAAACCAGGGCTGTTTATTAAATTAATTCAAGTACTTACATTTTCTGTGTAAAGGTCGGCGTCAGAGAAGTTGAAAAAGTTATCGCTCTGTCTCTTTCTCTCTCTCTCTCGCACTCACGCTCTCGTTCTCACTCTCAGCTCTCAGATGTTGCGGTCACAGTAACGCACGCTCTAGTCGCCCGCACTGCCTAGAAATATGGATCGTTCGCGCACTTGCGAAATCGTCGGAATTACACTGAACAACAAAATTCGAGGACCTAAATGTCTCATTGACGGGAATATGATATCTTTATGTATTTTGAGCCGTAGAATTCGAAAATGACCTCCGTTTTGGCCCAGCA
>JAWWMK010024007.1:0-16495 GCA_035047105.1 Galeopsomyia nigrocyanea
CATCAGCTCCCTATGCTTGCAATGTATAACGACCCCGTTAGGTCGGCCATCTTAATTACTAACCGCGGATCCCAATACTTCCTCAACGATATCATTTCGCGCCAATTTTGCGGAAAAAAAACGAAAAATTGTATCCCTTGTTTCCGCATCGCAACGAAAAAAAAAAACTTAAATTTACCTGCCACGTAATCTCCGAAACCTATAGTAGTGAGCGTGACGAAGGCGTAATAAACGGCTTCGTCGTAGCTCCATCCCTCGTAATGGGAGAACAGGAAGGCCGGAAAGAAGATGAACATGATGAAACCCGGCAGAAGATACATGACGATCTGCATGAACAGACCGGCGCGTCGTTTCTCCAGCGACGTCAATGATTTCTTCGTGCACGACTCGTTTTGACTTTGCTTGTAGGACTTGTACTTCCGTACTGCCTTCACGAATACTTGGCCGAAAAACTCGCCGAGTTGTGCCAGTAGGATACCGTTCATTGGGATACCAACGACGGCGTAGAAGATCATTAGGATTCGACTTAGCTGACTTGTCGGCGCTAAGTTGCCGTACCCTGAAAACAAGCAGAAAAATGCGAAATTTCATTTCATTGCATCTTTACAATCCAGAAGAAACACTCGACGCGAAACTTCGACGTTTGATATGATCATTATAAATTAAAAAAAAATCATTATTTATTGGATATATATCTAATCTGAAATTGTTCTCGATCGTGCATTTTTGCCAGACAAAGAAAGAATCGATAAATGAAATCGGGGCGATACTATGACTGTATCTCATCGATGGTGAGTTCAAAACCTCTTATACATCTTTTTTTTTTACAGCTCCGTAACATTTCGCGATAAGATGGCAATCGAGCTTGATGCGCAAAAGTTATATAGAACTCACCGATGGTACTGACGACAGTGTAAGCAAAGAAGAAACTGTTGTAAAAGTCCCATTTGTGCGGATCGACTTCGCCCTTTGTATAATTGTGCACAGGTTTGCCACAATACTCGGTCAGTTTCTGGAATATCTCGTGCTGATCGTGGCCTCCCCATGGATGATAATGTTTGCTTAGAAGAGCTGTCGAACAAATACAATTTATTGCTATACATTTAGAAAAATATAAAAGAGGCTAATTTTTTTTCTCGAGATTATTAAATTAAACGAATGATTATATCTTATCAGTCAGATCGTTTATGAAATTTCTGCACATTTCCAGTCTGCGTGCCGACGAAAGCGATGACCTAACAATTCCTCGCGCGTATGTGTGTGTGTGTGTGTGTGTGTGTGTGTGTGTGTGTGTGTATGCTGCGTTGAATTGTCTCAATGCTAAACCCGAAAAAAATGAAGATATTTTCGAAGAAAGCTACAAGATCAACGGTGGTTTGCCCTGAACTCGCGTAACGTGTGTAAACTTAATTTTCAGCATTTTTTTTTCGATTTTTTCAAACGCCTGTTAACAATGTGAATATATATATATATACATCATCATGCATGGCCTTGACCGTGCCTACATACTTTTGTTACACTTTTTCAATGGTCCACACCTTCGAAAAAAAATAAAAGAACACACCGACATGACATCAGGCCTAGGATAGGTTTTTTTTTCTCTCACTCTTTCATTCCGGAATTTCCGCGTGGCAAATCGGTTGCGAAGCGTCTGCGGAATGTCATATGATAAAAAAAAAGAGAAACACACACATGCATACAGACATGTGCTTATCTTTTTCGACGCTGATGTCACCCACATATTGGTCGTCCCAAAGTCGATCGGTTTTTTGCACCTTCATCATAACGTGACAGATTATTTTTGTTTACTCGTCGCGGGGGGAATTAAATAAAAAAAAAATTAATAAAATCTATCTAGATAATCAAACTGAGTGCGAGAGAGACTTCGTTATTTATCGCTCGAATTAATTTCTGTGACAATTATCGTGGAAAATCGCGCGAGCGCGATTTATATATTTCCTTGGCCGCCGCTGCCGCCGCGTCGCTTTCAAAAAGCTTTTACAATCATTTTGACGGACGCGATTCGCGCGCTATTTCTACGTGCCAAATGAATGATATAGATGCTCGCGGTAGAGAGAGAGAGAGAACTGCGACTATCGTGAGCGATGAGTTTTCGTAGTTTCATGAAAATTTCATCAGTGTCGCGAGAGACGGCACATGTATATGTATCGCATATACGGATATAGAATTTTGCCTTTGCTTATTTGAAAGTGAAATTTTCAAGTCTTTGCCGTTCGGTATAGCATTGAACTAAATATATTTTTTTTTTCAACACGGTATATATAATACCCATAAAAACCACTTGTAAAATAAACGATTTTTCACAATGGCGATCAGTTTGATATTCGCAGCGACAAAAAAAAATGTATGACGCTCGTTAACAAAGTGCTAATGTTTCTTATTAGCGTCACATTACAAGCGTATAACATTATAAAAAAGAAGCGAGCGATATATACTGCGCGACTTGTAATTGAAAGAAGAAAAAAAAAAGGCGCAATTAAAGCTCGTAACCGCGTCTCTCGGCGAATCTTACCTAACAATGTCTTCGCAAAAGTAATTTGACTTTATGCATGTATACATATATACACGGTAGTGTCTTAAATGAAATTGCTTCGCTATTATCTTATCAGCGGCGACGCGGTCTACGTACAGGTCGTACTCTGGTGGACGAAAAGGTGATGTTGTGAAACTACCCGACGTTGCTGCAGTTGGTGCGGAACAATTTCACGCTTTGAAAACTCAAAATACAAAAAAGCACAGATGCGAAGCTTTCGACTATTTGAATTTGGCACGATTTTAATATCGTGTCTATAGACTTTATACCGATATTATCTGGCTGTTTGGCTTTCGGATTGAAACGTGCAGAAGTTGCGAGCGAGATTAGATTAAGAACTACTATACTCATACGCATACGATAAAACGCGAGTATTTTTATAAAATCAACAATTTTTTTGATTATTATTATATATCGTTGCTTCTGATCAAAGTAAATATGTCATTTCTATCTGCTTAAGAATGGAAATACCAATACGAGAAAAGCGATAGACGTATCCGTTGCAAATATAGCTCGACGTCTATTCCCGTCGAGGCGAAAGGGTACACGAATATATAATTAATTAGGCGCGATAATGCAGTGGCGCTAACGCAATCAATAACGTAACATTATATAGACCTAATTGTTTCGTTCTCCTCGAAGGCCCTTATCAATTCGACGAGATAAATGCAATTCTCGGGAAAATTCGAATGATGACGACGTGAGTGAAAGTATAATGCAATACGAATACGTTATACGTGCTTCCGAAAAAAATTAAAGAAAAAAAAATGAAATAACTCGTGACCCGAAATTCTAGTTCAACGTTTATAAGAGCAATTAACATGCACAAGCCGCAACCTCCTCCGAGAAATAATTTTTTTTTCGCTCAATGCCGTGTTTGCCATCGCAATTCACATATTTCACGCGAAATTTATCGACCGACTACTCGAGTAGTACGCGAGCTTCAATTTGAAATAATAAAGAAAGAAAAAAAAAACGAAACCACCATAAATCCCTGATGTGTAAAGCTGATTGTAATTGGGCGAATTGCATGATTGCACACCTAACGCGAGAGGAAATTAGAAGGAGAAGAAGCAACAGCAGCAGCGGGTGCGGTTCTCTCTCTCTCAACGAGCAAATTACACATCACGTCGTGTCGTCTGAATCACGTGCGTGTGTATATGTTTTTTTTTCAAACTCCATTGTCCGGTTTTTGTTTGTCACCTACGCACATGACTGCAGAGAGGAGAGAGATTTACTCGATTTCCGCGTGCGATGACGATTAGGAAAAAAATACACATACGAGGAAACTAATAATATATATATATATATATATATAGAATTCGAGAGCAGAATGTCAATGCTAGTATGAAAATTTTCATGGGCAAGTTTTTAGTTTTTTTTATGGGAAGCTCTAAGTTACATGTGTAAATATATACACATCGCTCTCTCACGTGATCCGCACAAAATCATTCATACGTATCACGAAAAAAAAGAACGTACGTGTTTAAATTAACAGATAAAAGGCCCACATTTGAATTGATATACATACGCACGGGCGCGACAATAGACGTACGCATGCATGTATACGCGGAACGAATTATGTAATTGACGTGTCGACGCGATGCGACACATATTACGTCTATAAGGATCGGAATCTCTCTCTTTCTCTTTCTCGGGGAATTTTTATAGCAGTTCGATCGGCCATCGAACGCGAAAAGAAAAAAAAAAAGAACAGCGATACTGTAATAATGTTGCGATTAAACTGTCGATCCTCCGCGCGAAGCTTTGTAAAAAGGCAATCAAACAATTTGGCCATCAATCGATGATGCGAGCGAGCGCGCGCGAGTCTCGATAGGAAAACATCGATAATATATTGTCGCGTGAAAATTTTTAGATATCGGTCGTATGGATCAGTGTTACAAGGCTTTTACGCGTTATTGAGATCAGGGTTCGCGATATAGATTTGCCCCTTTACGACTTGGAGTTTGTATATCATCGGTGATTTTTTTTTTTCATTTTTGCATTTGAAATTTAATTTTTTCGATGAAAGTTCGAGGGGAATCCTGATGATTATGCTAATGCGACAAAACATCGCAATGATTGTCGTCTATACGATCATTTTAATTTATTGTTTGATGATAACAGGTAATTTGATTTTTTTTAAATTTAATAATTGAATATCGTTTACTCGAAGTTTCGATGTATGATCAATTAATACTGATGTTTCACATGTACAATAACAAGCTCCGTACTATCTGTTTTCGATGATTAGACAACTCTTCGCTCGATTTTTTTATTATTTAAACCACTCCAAAAAAAAAAACAAAAGAAAAAGAAGGTCGGCAAATCCCTTTCAGAGTGCAACAATGCGTCGGGAGCTCAATAAAACATTTTCGACTATGTACCGTCTGTAATCTACACCGACATTAAACGCAACAAAAGGGATGAACCGGAAAAGACCTAAAAAAACAAGTCCATCAAGAGAGTGCGTGTGTATGTATTGGCTGCAATGCACGAGAAAAGCTCTTTTGACGCGGAAGCACTAAACAACAAAAAAAAACCCGGTCGTTCTCTCGGTGTTCCCTATGCCGTCGAACTAATTGCTGAACTTGGATTTGAATGCCAATGCCGCGAGATTGCGTCACGCGCGACGGAGAGCTTTTTTTTCATTTGCTCTTCTTCTGGGAGCGGCGACGCTGCTTTTATCTGTAACATGTGTGCATGCGAGGGAAGCTATCGTTTTTTTCTCTCTTTTTCGTGGAAGTTCATTGAAATTGCCGGAGAAGAGTTAATGAATGATTTACAGTAGCCAATGAGCTCTTTAAGAAGATTCCGGTGGTTTTTTTTTTCGGTGGGAGGTCTCTGTCATGGTGAATTTAAAATTATTCCATAACGTTGAAACAAAGATTTAGTATAAGTAGCATGACGTAGCTTCGAATTCGTCACTGCGAACCTTTTTTTTTAACCGCTGGTAAACCCACAGATAGTACAAAAACCAATTGCACAAGATTTAACGGTTGGTAGAAAAATTAGATCAATCATTGACTGTTGTATAGTACATGACGCTACAGACGGATGATGATAAATAAAAAGGGAAAACCAAGTTCAAACGATGTCTACAATAAAGATAGTATGTATATGACCGAGACGGTGAAGTCAAGACGTCAAACATCGACATACATATCTAAATTGAAAGGTATTCATTGAAACAACAGACTCAGCGTGTGGAATTTCTAGTGCAAATAATAAAATGTTTTTTTTTTCATATCGCAAATATATTATCGCAACGACAGAATGAAAAAAAAAAGAACTGCGATCAGTTTCGCGTTTACATCACGCTAATTTTTCGTCCTCGCGAATGCGCATATAGTTTTCAAGATTAAAAGCTATGACAATCCCAGAAATGAATCACGCGGCGAACGAAACGTAAACACTGTGGATTTGAATAGGCGGCAAAACAATGCACGATGTCAGCGAAATGCAATATATAAACTTCATCGATTCGAAGGATCTTGCAAAAATCTAAGACTTTTTCATAACACACATATGTGACGCATCGTTTTGTGTACGGCTGTCAAAGGATAAGCATAACGATAAGGTGAACAAAACGTATGGCCTTTTTTTTTGCCTTTGCTCGCGCGCATACTGAGAGAGCCCGATTCAACGACGCGACAACTATGCGTTCATTAATAAAATATGAGCCGACAATGGGAATCATTGTAAGACCTGGCTTTTCTAGCACGTTAAAACTAGTTGGACAATATGAGAGAGAGAATTATTAAATGTGGGTTACTGGGTGAGATGAAATACAGGTATATCATACTGATGAAGCGTTTTACGTGGAAACGCTAAAAATTACCGAGAAATTATGTTTTTTTTAACAATTCGCAAAATGAGTTTGTATTTATCTAACAATTGTATTGTCAATTACAAGAATCGCTCTGTACAAAAGAATTCACAAAACATTTCGGAATCGTTAGCACAACAATTAAGCTCTACTTAAGATTTTTTTAAAACAAAAGCCCGCGAAAAAGCTCTTAAATTTGAATAACAATAACCCTCGCCGTCGTCAATTATTGAAATAAGTTGTCACGCGAAAAAAAATCGCAAGCAACACGTCGCTATTCCGGGCAATTAACGAACGAACAAAAGAAGAAGAAAAAAGCTCCTTATCGTTCACCCCTCGGTGCGATGGAAATAACCGAAAGCTCGCTTCGCGTGGCGCATCAATATATATTAATCGCTACAAGCAAACAAACAAAAACGATAAGGTGCAACTATATAGCCATGCGATTTGCGCACAAATAATAATTGTAATAAATACCAAAGCGCGATCGTGGGACCTTCTATATACGAGTGTTATCGGCCGAAGTATAGATTACGATAATAAACTTGTAGATTCGAGATATATGTATATATTCCGATCGGCGAGTATTGCGAGAGATGCCGTCGATCTCTGGGCCATGAAGGGTCTTTGGCTTTTTCGCGTTTGATTATACATATTGATGCTCTTTGCAGTTTCTCTCTATATACGATACGGTGAGATGATGATTCGCGTGAATATTTTTTATTTCGCAACGCATTCGATATTTGCAGGAAAATGATGATTGCTGATTAGCAATTCTATATTCGGTAACTTTCATAATAAACATTTGCGCGTCATTCGTTTGATTTATTCGAACTTCGCGCCTCGCTTAAAAATCAAATTACACCTGTGCGTGCTTTTTTTAGTTCGATATCTTGCGTCAGTATAGTACTCCAATAGCGAATATATATAAAATTCTTTCCGTCAATCGTTCTCCCAATGATGATGAATTTTCACGAGAAATAAAAAAAGAAAAATCCCACTACAAAACACGCACGCGCGTATTAGCATGAATATACTCGCTTGTTTTATCTATCGGAAAGTTTCGCGATACACGAACTATTTCCTCCCGATTCGTCCCGCAACGAGTATAGGCGGAAAAATATGCGACTTGCTAATTGATCGTATATAAAAGAGAGAGAAAAAAAATTGTCGTACATTATACAAAAACGCACGTGGAAAATTCTCAAGTTCGCTTCGTTTATCTCTCAAATAAGTGATAAAAATACAAACGAAATGTATCGGCGATAGCCGCTCCGCGCACACGTGTTTACAAACTATCTATGCGTCCGCGATGATTTCGTGGAAGTGCGACTAGACGCCGGCCCCGAAAAGTCTCGTCGCACTCACACATGTACACACACACACACCTACCTATATACGTTTAGCAGTTCCCAATTATCACTCGATTTCATAACTCACCGTTGATCTCGATGCGTTCCTGCTTGGCAATGTCAATGTTCTTGTCCTCGAGTCGACTCTCGATCTGATAGAAAATCGTGGCACCAAGCAGCAGGTAAGTAAGGAACAGCATAAGCAGTGCAAGCCATTGCTTCTTCGACATTCTCTGGATATCCTTCGTTGTATCGTCAAAGCTCCTGTTGCTGCTGCACTGAACGCCGACGACGGCACGACATCGAGAACGACAAACTTGCGAGTGTTTTCTCGACTGGAAAAATCTTGTTGTTGTGGTTTTTTTTTAACGCGCTCAAACGAAGGAGGGCGCGTTGTTGGACCTTCGTCACGAGACCAATAATTGCCTTATCGTCATCGTGTGTCTGTGTATACTTGCGACGATGATGCGCGGCGCAACGCGACTGAACTGTCGTCTGGCGAGCCGCCGACAAACGTTGGCGTATATACTCCGCGAGAGCTGCCGGGGTAGCGTGGCGCCGCCAGAGTATAAGCTTAATCCCTCTCCTCCCTACCCGCCGCCTTATATACTTCTTGCTGCCGGCCGGCTACTCGTTAACTTACTCTATACTCCTCTCTTCTTCTTCTTCTTAATTCTTATCAGCTGATGCTGCGGCGAGGCGGTAAACACTGTAACTATCGCAAGATATATATATATAGGGGAGTGTTGTGACTTTTTTTTTTGAAGGTGAAAACCAGTTGCGAATTTTTTTTTACAGTGAAAATTAAATGCTTGATTTTCTTTGTTTCATTTGGAGTTGTATATTATAGGATCAACAGGTTTGTACGACGTTTTTCCGACGCAAAATTCTTACGTGAAGGAGTTACGAATATCGCAATTTTTTTTGGCATTAGTTTGTGATCGAAGCTGGTATCTTTGTCATTATACTCCGACGTGTGAGATAAATATATTTTTTCTTTTTTTCGTGGGTTACATATTGTAAGATTTTTTTATAAATTATAAATTTCATTTAAAAAAGACTTTTTATCCGATGGAATTTATTAAATGTCGTCATTAAAGAGGGAATTAATTTCTTTTCACCCACTCATTTAAATTACTTAACACCTAACAAAAAAATACTAAGAAGCGCACAATGCTCCGAAAAAGGCACGAAGACGCACTTGAAAGTGCGGCACATACCTATACTATCTATCTTAACATAACTAATTTGAAATCGAGCGGATCAAAGCGTGATCGATAACAATGTCGAGACATAGTCTTTCATCGATATATAAGACTGAATCCATTTTTTTTTTGTCGTTATTCTTCTAAAACGCGCAAATTAGGTCGAGGACCGCGACAGTGGAATTTTTTTTTTATTCTTCACTTGAGCATATATTTGTATTAAATAATCATTGATATCGATTTCGATACTCTTAACCAGTCATAAATTTTCAAATACATTGTAAACAGCGCGATTGTCCTTTTTTCTTTATGACCTCTGTATATTCAGATATACGAAGCGCGCGCGAACAGCAGTTCTTATTCAGTGTGCGCGAGCTTTTGACAGTGCTTTCTTTGAGAGTTGCGTTTAAAAAGGCTTTTCACTGTGTATTACCAAGAATTATTATGGCTTTATCCCTGTTGACAATGTGATTTAATTTTGATTACGGCTTCAAATGTACCGACAATATTTGCGAATGAGGAGATAACGCGTGGACTCCTTTTGGCTTTTGATAAAACTTACATTTTACAACTTAATAAACATTTGCATTTTTTATATTATGTTTACAAATCATCCTTCTTGAATTTGAAAAAATTATTTAAAATGTAATAAGCAGGTGCACGCATAGCTTTAGCAAAAAAAAATGTCATTAGGGATCATCACCGCGCGAATTTCTCTATATATATAACAGAAATTATCAGCGTTTAATAATTTATGACATGATGAAAGTGAACTTTTATGACTGTCTCGTGAAGATTGAGGAATTTATTTTCAAGTTCAATCGAAGACAATCCTTTGAGCTTATCAGGTTGGGAAAACAATGAAACCACATATATATTTCTTATTTAAAAAGAAAAACACTCGTCTAAACTTTTTTAACCGCAATAGATTGTTTGCAACAAATCATACTGAGATGTAAACTGCGCAGACATTTAGCAAAACGATACGTAAATAGTCAATCTGAAACAATCTCGATTAAGCGCTTTTTTACTCCAATTAATTACATGCAAGGAATGCGTCAACTATCTCTGATTCAGAGAGACAAACCCAAGCGATGATCGGTATTCTCAAACACCGCGGTTTTTTCACGAGAATTATAAGCCGAAATATCACGTGCGTTATCTCACTTTTATCCAAAAACAAAGACATATCACCGCAAAAAATAGACGCGAAAGATGGAAATTCGTGAAATGAATCAGTTACATGAGTATTTCCGCGCACCAAATTCCCGGCGAACCAGGAAGAGGCGCACCTTGGTTGTCGCATAAGTGTGTTATATGGCGTGTGTGAGTAAACGTGTAGCATCGATCGACATAAGTACTCCACTCGACGCGTGTTAGTTTTCTACTATACGGATGAATGAGCATGGCGATTTCAGATTTTCTTGAATGAAATTCCTGATCGTCCAATGAGATGCTTTAATGACGACGCGTGACGCGATGATTACACGTAAGATTCGCAAGACTTGGTGTAATTTATTCATTAATACGTCATCGGTTTTGCCATATACGGAGAGATCATATTCTGCAAATCATTGGATATTTTAAATTATTGAGGATTTTTCTTAAATCGTTTCACAGCTATTAATGATCAGAACCAGATGTTTTAGAAAAAAAATTGATTTAGTGAACTTTTTGCATATGGACGTAAATAAGTCATGCCAATATAGAGTAAATATTGATATGCGAGCTTGAACTTGGAGGCGTGCAAAAAATATATTGATTATGCCTATAATTGAAGCCTGTAATTATCTACTTTGCGAGCATATTTAGCATCTTCTTATTCGTTTTTTTTTTCTCGCTTGATTTGATTATTTTTAATGAGAGCTTTTTCACTCGTAAACAATTGTGAAGTCATTTATGAAATGAACGAGACATAACAATAGCACAATAATTTTAATTACTCTATTTATTGTTAAGAAAATACTCTACAAACATTTGAAATTATTTTTACGAAACTGATTTTTCACGAATATGTGAAAATGATTTCTGTTTCTACTCTACTCCATTCTCACATTAAAAAATGAATAAAAATTTTACCGCTAATATCGAGACTAATATGAAACAAGTGCATATGTGTGATAGCGATGCGGCAATGAAATAGAAAAACAGTCTGCACAGTACGATTAAACGAATACCACGATACTCAAGCGTGTGAAATATTCATGTCGTAGCTCGAAAGAACGAAATAAAAAAAAAAAAAAACTTGTAGCTCTGAATTCGGCGTTTCCAGACGAACTTTTATATTTGCTTTTCTCATGTGAAACGCTTTAATTTCTTTTATACACTACATCGTTACGTATGGATTTCACGATTCCTTTCTTTGCGTCAGCTGCTGCCTGATACCTTGTTATTTTTATTATCATCGTAATATAGTTGTTAACAGGCCAAACAAACATCGATCGAGTTCTTACCAGAAATTTTCATTGTTCGTGCAAATTAAAATTTCGTGTAAAAAAATGCGTTAATTTAACGAAAAAAAAAAGAAATATTTCATTCTCACATCTGCCGCGTCGATTTTTTTAATTTCAAACAATCCGTAGAGCCGCTCCTCGAAATCAGTCACACAAAAAAAAAAGGCGGTATCCCTTTTTTTCACAACTCCCGCACACATGTCGGCTATATACATATAGTGAGTCACTTTGGCGAAACTCGCGTTTTATATTGCCGATCCATTGCAAAATAAACGTAAATACTCTCCTCTCATTTTGATCGCATTCTTGGATGATTTATAATACCCTCGCCTTTCAGTGAGAAAACGACGATGAATTATTGAAGTTTACGCGCAAAGTCATAGGCAGTTTCAATTGTTAAGTAATTTATATCGGAGCGAACGCGCGACAAATTGATGGACGAACGAGGAAACGGCGTTTGATGAAAGGTAAATAGATAATGTGTTAGAGTTTGCCTTGTGAGTAAGTTTACAATGGACGTAGGTGTAAAATAAAAAAAAGGCGAGACTGCGCTGTCCACTTTTTTTATCTTTTCGAAAATTCTAGTTCTTTTTTATTTAAGGAAATGTTATTTAAAAAAATTAAGATTTGATTATTGCGAGGTACATACGTCAAGAATTCCAAATTTTGTCAGATGATTTGTCCACAAACTTAAATGATACTTTTTTACATAATGAGCTTCCCAAGTAGCATGATTATTTCTCTCATTTGGCATATTTTCTGCCTTTAAAAAACAATAAATATTTAAACTCACAACGATGGACAAATGATCGAAATAAATTTATTCAAAACACTTTTTCAAATTAAATTTCTCATTTACCGATAGTTTCAATCGATAAGTACATAAGTAGTTTCAAATTGATCAGTGTAGTGGTAACCTGAGACATTTAAAAACTAGATTGAGCGGTGATTGCTGATTGGTGAATCAACGTTCTTCCGCGAGTGACCAAAGTAAAAGTATGTACTCAAAATATTCAACCGACATTGCATCAATCGCATGTATCTTCTTGTTAGCATTTGTCAGAACAGGCTTACACGTGCTTTGCTCAAATTAATTATTATCGTCGGTGTTTTAATGATAATTCGAATGGGTTGACATTGAAAAGTGTATTTGTGTTGACCTTCGTCATCGTCAATCGTAACGGCTACGCCACGACTCGCTTTGTCAGGCTTTGTCTTTATTGTGATTTTCTCTGTGCAAAGCGCTTGTGATTTTGTGTATTGTTGAATAATAGGACTGTGAAACTCCAAGTATTTTGGTAAAACTGAAAAAGTTCGTAAATCAAAAATGTCGGAAAAGGAAGAACAGGTTAACGTTTTGCCCCGAGAACACATGTTGGTATTGGGGTATCTGAGATACAGAAATTATTTACCTTCTGCTCCATCGGTGTGCCGTCGAAAAAATGCCAAGGATTCTGTAAAATACAGACAAAAAGGTAACGATTTGTACAAAATGAAGCCTCATAATGAAGAAATGCACGAACAAATATGGAAAAAGTACAGTCAGAGTATTGCACTTGCACCCAACAACTCAGAAGAACTTGCATGTGGTTATGGCAACAGATCAGCTTTATTGTTTCATTTAAAAAAATTCAAAGATTGTATAAAAGATTGTGATCGAGCACTTGCCATAACTCAATCCAATTTTTTTAAAACTAAACTCTTGACTAGAAAAGCTGAGTGTTCATTTTTGTTGAATAAATCAGCAACAGAAGAGGTTTGCAATGAAGCTTTGAGGCTTCTAGATAATTTAAAGTTAGATGATAAAACAGAAAAAAATTATATGGACAAATTGAATGATATCTTGTTTGCTAGCAATATTATGAAAAGTTGTAAAGAGAAATCTCGTCACAAGAAAGATAGGAAGAAATACTTAAAAGAGCTTTCAAATTTTCCTCGTTCGGATGAGTTGCCTTGTGCTTCAAAGTCAGTTGCTGTTCATTATAGTAAAAAATGGGGAAGACATCTTGTAGCTACAGAAGACATAAGACCTGGAGAAATCATTGCATTAGAAAAAATCTATTACACTTATATCAATGAACATGGAATGTATTTGTATTGTTCTAATTGTGCTAAATATGCTTGGTCCTCTATTCCATGTGAACATTGTATTTATGATGTTTATTGCTCTGAATCTTGTCGTTCAGAAGCATGGGACAAATATCATCAGTGGGAATGTCCAATTTATCCATTTATATGGGATATTGAGGTAGATATCCATGCTATGCCATTCAATTTGCGATTGATCTTTATTGGCATCGCTGAAATTGGTAGCATTGATAATATGAAGAAATTGCTGATTGATCTTGATAAAAGTAAAGGTATTTATCAAATTAGGTATCTGTGTACCTGATAAAATATCTGTTCATGATTGCAGTATAGCTTTAATAATAAAAAGTATAATTTTCAGATCCTCGTACAAAAGGTTTTTCAAATGGAGTTTTTCAGACCGATTTAATTCAAAGTATTTATAGTTTGACCAAACATTGCATTATAGATGATCTAGGGCTTGAGCATCTGTTAACTGAAAAAGCTTGTATTATTGTAGAACTACTAGCAAGACATACTACATTTTTTGGGCAAAAAATGAATGGATCATTATCAAAAATTTTTAAAAACAAAGATGTTGTATTTCTAACAGCATTGATTGTGCATACCCAGTATATTACACGTAACAATGCTGAACATGTAATCAATTTGATCAACAAATACTTCTTAATTACTTTTAATAATTGAAAATACATTTATCTTGTTTTTCTCAATTTGACAGCACTTTCCTCGTGACAGGATTTTTTTAAATGGTGAACAAAAGCGATATGCAACAACTGTGTCAGCATTTGCAAGTCTTATAAATCATAATTGTGATCCAAACATTCGCCTTGTTTTGGGTAAAAATAATATAACTTTTGCTTTTGCTCTGAAACCTATTAAAAAAGGAACTCAAGTAAGTTTTAAGTTTTGTGTTTCTAAGAATTCGTTTTCATAAATTTAATGGCTTTTTTTCAGTTAATGACCTGCTACATTGGTCGAAATTTTCTGGAGAATTCAAAAGATGAAAGACAATCTTATTTGAAGTATTCCTTTAATATTAACTGTAAATGTTTACCTTGCACAGAAGATTGGTCAAGTATCTGTCTACCATCAGCTAAGGTGAAATAGAAATTCTTATAAAATTATTTAGGTACTCTATAACTTACATTAAAATATTTAACAAATTTTTCAGGAAATATTAGAAGTATCACCACAATTAATTGAAACTTATCGTAAAATTGTTAGCAATATACCAAAACTAAAGAAACTTGTGTTCAAAAAGGATATAGTATACTCTCATAAAATAATGCGAGACATTATTTTCTATTTAGAAACTATGGCAGAGGAGATCACTATATATTCTGCAAATTGTGAGGATATTATAGAAAATTTAGAAAAAATTCTAAATGATGTGTTTGGATATTTTCATTTTACAATGCCAGAGGGTTGTTTTTCTTCTTAAATGTTAATAATTTTTCATTGCAATTTTAATTATCATTTTATAAAGTATGAACAGAATTTTTGAAATGAGTATTACACTTAGTATTACACTTAGTATTATTTTAACGTTCATTATATATATAACATACAGTGAGTGCACTCTATTTGCACGTAATTTTTTTGAAAAATCTATTTATTACCCAATAAAAATTACCTTTTTCATATTTATTGTTATTTGTTCATTTCTAATTTCACTAACATTATAATCCAAAATAGTACATTGAACAATATTGCAATCCAAATACAAATTCAGTAAAAAAAAAATAAAGAAGAATAAGAGATGTCATGATGATTACAAAATAGATTCTGAAATCGTTACGTTGAACTAAGGAAAATAGGAATATATGATCAAAATGTAACGGCTAATTGAGAGGGGAGGAAATCGCCATCCTTCAAGCTATACAGTTGTATTTGAGAATTATTATTAGTAGGTAAACATAAACGCGGATTGACACGGACCTACATGAGCGAGCACGTTTCGAAACATATTTCAAATTTAACATAATGCATTTACTTCTTTGGATAGGCAAACAGTGGCTCAAGCCTACTCTTGAAACATTCATTTTAATCATTAGTGCTATTCTAATCGCCCGGATATGGAAACTTTGAAAATTTTTCATTGACCTTGACCGTGCGGACAGTGAATGTTTTGTTTTTGTTTTACGAACGCTCGGCGGCCGGCGCGGCGCTTTTGTTATACTTACGTGACGCGTGTCGTGCTTCGACGTGCTTGACGCTTGAAGAAACAATTGTGTTTTGTCTATATTGATTGTATTATTTACTGTTAAACTTGAACTTCAGTGTCGTGAATTTTTATTAGTAGAGACTTTTGCAAGTTGAAAATGTCCGAAAAGCAAGAAAAGGTTAGCGTTTTATCTGACGAACTTTTGTCTGTGAAGGCGTACATGAAATATAGAACATTCTTGCCTCTTCCTCAACCGGGTGGTCGTAAGAAAAATGCCAAGGATTCTATAAAATACAGGCAAAAAGGCAACGATTTCTATAAGAGCAAGAACCATGACGGAAAAATGCACGAAAAAATATGGAGGACGTACACTCAAAGTATTGCATTAGCCCCTAATAATTCAGAAGAACTTGCATATGGCTATGGAAATAGGTCTGCTCTGCTGTTCCATTTGAAAAAGTTCAAAGAATGCATTAAGGATTGTGATCGAGCACTGAACATCACAAACTCTGATGTTTTGAAGATGAAACTTTTGACTCGAAAAGCTGAGTCTTTGTTTCTGTTGGATAAGCCAGCAGCGGAGGGTGTGAGCAACAAAGCTATGCAGATCTTGGAGAAATTGCAGTTGAATTATGAAGCTGTGAAATTATATGATGAAAAATTGAAATATATCTTGTCTGCACGTGGGATGCTGGATGGCAAAGGGAAAAATGATAAAAAACTCAGGAAGAAATATTTAAATGATTTATCAAACTTTCCTCGTTCTGAAGAATTCCCGGTTGAAAAAGAACACGTGTTTTTTTGGAAAACGGGGCACATGCCCATTTGTGTCAAAAAAAGCATGTGT
>JAWWMK010024018.1:0-16495 GCA_035047105.1 Galeopsomyia nigrocyanea
GAAAAATACGAAAATAAGGAAATGCTTGCCAGCATATAACAATAGATACCACTACATTCCTGAATTTATTTTCACAACGTTTTACTATGATTATTGTCCTGATTGTTAAAAAGGTATGCTTGCCTAATATAACTTTGTCAAAGTAGATAAGATACAGATAAATATATATTCCTTATTTTTTCATTTTCAAAATTCTGCCGAGAATGCATTAATTATTAAGTTTTATGACATTAAAATTCTACTTTTAAATGAATTTTTGTGCATGAAATTTCAAGAACAGATACATTAACTTTTATGTCCTTTTCATTAGTTTTCTATTTTTACATTAAATTTATTTCAAGTACCGTTTTGTAGTTTGCTGCATGTTTTTTTTCATCAAATTTCAATCATGTATTTCTAACAGTGGAAGCTATATTGATTGAATTGCGATATTTGATTTTGAAGAATTTATATAATCCATCGTCGATCTTCCTAACCAAACGCGTGGCTATCAATATCTTTCGATAATGAAGAATAATTTACAATTTTCATACTTGAACAATGATATACTTCTAGTCGTTTTGTACAATACTTATGATAAGATAAACATAGTAAACAATATTTTTCGAATTCGAAAGTGATAAAAAATCAACCGAGCAATTAACATTCCATCGCTTGCACATGCACGCGCGCGTATGTGCATTTATACATTACGACAAAGTAGAAATCGTCGTTTTCTCCGGGCGCTCGCGTATAGAGATTCTCTCCCCTTCGTTCTTTCGTTTCCTCTCGTTCTGCTGCGGCCATATTATCTATTTTTGTAAAAGCGCCCGGCGGGACTTTCCCTCAGTCAGCCGCGGCGTTCGGAGAGCAACTGATCTCTCATTTAACGTCTCCTCAGTCTTGTGATTGTTCCTAGTTTTTTTTTATTATTATTATTATCGTTACTTGGTTTCGTTGTTTCGTTTTTTCTACGTTCGCGATGGATGTGATGGACGACGCAGTGGTGCCACAGAAAAATGACATCGACGACGAGGAGCCGAATAACGTGGATTTGATCTACGACGAGCCGACCGTCGAGGTCACTTACGACGAGCCTGTATTCACGGAGACCGACGATGATATCACCATGACCACCACCAGGCGGAAAGTCACCAGGACCAAGTATCGGATCCAAGAGGTGATTTTGCGCACACACACATACACACACACACACACACACACACGTGTGTGTTCTAATCGTGCTGCGTTCGATAATACACATCGGCCGATATGATTTTTCAAATTTTTCCATTTTTCTTTTCTTTCGACCGTTTTGTTGCACTTGGCAAGCAAAGCGAGAAGCAAAGTCCGTATACGTACGCACGCGAACAATGACTATTGTTTTTCAAGATGCGACCGATATATAACGCGGCATCGGAAAAGAATTTTATTTTATTTTTCTTTTATTTCGAAAATATAAAACAGGCACTCCCCCGTTGCTCGACCGGATGCTCTGGGAAACCTCTTGGAGAAAAAAAACACGTGCGCACAACACACACACACACACACACACACACACAGTCCCCTCTCAAACTCGACGCCTTCTAAATGGATTCTCTTTGGAGAGACGTTCGACACGCATATATACTTCAAAATTTTTAGTTCCTCTATTTATATCTGGTCAGTTATGATTCGTATAGTACAGATAAATTTTCATATTTTTTTTTCATCCCGCAGAAACCTCGAGAAGCTTACATTATATATCCCAGTAAATCGATCTATTACATGCGTGTACTCGGTATAGTTATTTTTAATTCACGGTTGTACGGCAGACAGCTAAGGGGCCCTTGTAACTATCTTATAACAGCTTTACTTGAGATTTAGTTCAAAGCTTCGATCTTCTTCTTCTTCGTCTTCTTCTTCTTCTTCTTCTTCTTCTTCTTCTTCTTCTTCTTCTTCTTCTTCTTCTTCTTCTTCTTCTTCTTCTTCATTTCTGTTTCGGCGAAAAAAGAAAAAGCGGCTTTCAAGCTCGTCATATACATAATGTTTATGAATCTATAAACAAACGGCACCTGCGGAAATAGATTTTTGCCGACGGTTTTCTTTTTTTTTCGAAAGAGAGAGAAACGAGTGAGATAAAATCAAGATAAAGAGAGTGTTAAAATGTCGTTGATTCAAAATCGATAAATGCGTCACTGAAAACTCACTTCGTGTGTGTTTTTTTTTGTTCTTCGCCCGAAGATAATTTGACATTTTAATGGATCTGTAAAGTTCTCGAAATTGAGATTCGGTGAAATATTTTCCTGAATAATTGCGCGAATAAATACACTTAAAAAAACGTATTTACAAAAAATAGGAAGTAACGTAGTTCTCGAAAATCGCCGCATGGCATTTTATAACACAAAAGGGCCTGCGGTGTGCTGTTCGCACATCGCCTTCCGATAAATCAAAAGTGAAAATAAGAAGATGTCGCTCTTTGCTCTTTTCTATATACCTCTGACGCGCAGTATTCGTCGCGTGAACGCGGTGGAGGAGGAGGAGGAGGAGGCAGCAGGCGGTGCGAATTTACGTCACTGTCACCGACGATTTTAGAAATTTTAGCGGTCGGAGCCGCACAACTAACTACGACGACGATGCCGACGACGACGACAACGACGACGCACTTGACACGTGCAATTTTGCACACGCGAGACTCGGTACTTTAATTAGCCGACTGCCCCTGTGATAAGTGCATAGTGATTAACGAGCTTCAATTTCCCCCCTCCCCCCTTTTTTCTAATTATATCGCGCGCCTCGTGATTACGCACGATAACATTGCGTTTCGTGCAATTTCGTTTGAACGCCTTGTTTTGAGTTGAATAATAAAAAAATGAAAAAATAAACATCGCGAAATTAGAGACTGAGCGAGAGGATTTTAACGAATACGCGCGCGATTCATCGATCGGTTACGTAAAGTCGAATTAGAAAATGGACTAATGCCGATTAATCAAAGCATAAACTTTGAAAATAGTATTGAGGTCGGAGAATAAGCTAACTTTGCCGTGTGATGTCGTAGTACAGCTCTGGACGCAACGAACGATCATTCCGAAACACACCACGTCAACGGGGTTCGACGATTTTTTCGCGTGTAAATGTGTCTGTAATCTTCATTGTGTTGTAGACTTTTGGTTATTCGTGAATTTCGAGATTTGAGTTTTCAAATCGGCTGTACTTGTTAAGAAAAAAAAATTTTTTTTTTAAATTCCCATTTTAACGTCGTGTATATCAGGTTGAATTGATTCGATAAACAACAATAAACTCGTAACACGACAATTCCAAGTATTCTTTCACGTAAAAACCCAATTCTTTTGCAAAAAAAAAAAAAACAAAACAAAAATTGAGAAAAGAACGTATTCAAAATAAACTTTCTCCGAAAATTTGCATTGACGCGCGCGGGGCAGCAAAAGTGAGCATTGAAATAATAGCGAGAGACGCGCGAGGCAGGTTTATACAGTCACTGGTTTAAAATAAAGGAAAAGCATCGTCTTCATCGTCGTCTTTTGCCACTTGCCACAACATTAATTCTCGACGGGCCGATTCTCGTGTCGCTTACCGAGCATCTGTTCGAAATAAACGACTCGTATCTGCGTATATACTCACCATTTTCCGTGGTTTCTACTAATGTTTAATTCTTCATTGTTAATGCGACAATTTCGTCCTTTATTTTTCGTGCTTGCGCGTGACGATGAATCGCGTTATATGAAAAGTTTTGGTTTTCAAATGGGAACAACAAAATTATATATCTCTAAGATTACATTGAATTCCACGAGTTATAGAAACACGGTTAATTGAATTCGAAAAGTCTTATTATTTATTAGAGTTTTTGCATAAACTGTCGAAATTTTCGAGCAAAAGTTCCGCTGACTATATTTCTCCACGACATTGTAGCAGAACGTTTTGACAAATACTTATTCTTCAGCAGTGCCACACTGTAGTAATTTTGATTCAACAGTAACATTAAAAAAAAGCACCAAACGACGTATTATTCACGCGATTTCTACAGCCACGTGTACTTGTCATAGCAGATGGACAACGTGTACACATATCAGTTTCAAAAGAAAGAAAAAAAGGCTCAATCGTATAATAAAGTCCTCAAATGAAAAACGCCGAAGAAAAATAAAAACACAAGAAAGCCTCGCCAAGGAAAGAATTGAATAAATCAAAAAAGCATACACCGCTTTAGCATTGGCCTCAAAAAGCTCCAGAGGTCGGTCGTCGCGTGTATGTGTGTGTGTATGTTGTATATAGTCACGCGTTGCAGGTGTGTCTTAGGGGTCAAGTCGCTCTCTGACTTGCGAAACTTTTGGCTCGTCAAAACGCTATCTCGCGCGCACTTTTGAGGAATGTCGCGCAGAAACCGACGTGACCGCGCTTTGCGTTGGTTTTTCAAGAACAAAGACCAAAAAAAACATGAAAGAAATAAAAACGAACGGATGACTTGAATCACGAACGTCCTTTTTGAGTGTATACGGTAATATTGTAGAAGGCTTACAAGTGCGAAGATTCGATCGTAATACGGGCGCTTGAAAAAGGACGAAGAGCATATAGCAACAGGTGGTCGTCCCGTTCATATAGACAGAGATTTTTCTGAAGTGTATTTAAGCACAGCGAGAATTCAAACTTCCTTTTCTCGCGTAATCTCAAACTAACCACCAACAGCTAATATATCTCGTCGTCGTTGATCGTCGAAATATTTTGGCAAACAGCTTTGGTATTATATTTGTAAAGTACCGCAAGCGCACACGTTTAATATAAGCTCCTTGATTGTTCAATTTACGCTAACTGCCCGCGGAGAGGAGAGAGAGAGAGAGAGACAGCTTCGTGCAAACATATAAACAAGCCAAAAAGTAAAATTTATTAATGGGCTATATTTGCGAGCAAGGAATATTGTCGCGACGCAAGTGAACCTGAAAATTGAAAAGTTGAATTTATAGTTATGTATTACGTCCTTTCTAATAGATTTATGCGAAACGAACGTTATAAAATATAAAAAATGATATTCTATTGAAAGAGCTTTGTTTTTGTCGTACACTGTCTTACAATTTTGAAATATGATTTTACGTTAACGTTCGAAGCGTTGTTACGAAGAATGGTTACAGTGACGGAGTGTACGTTTTTTTTTATAAACTCCATAATGTAAAAAAGCTCCTATATATTCGGAAACGCGGTTCACGAAGAATCATTCATTTTTCGCCAACAACTAATTAACTCAATTTTGAGGTCGTCTGCGAACAAACAAAAGTGAATCGAGGCATGAAAGTTTCAAGGTATAATTCGTCAAGTTGCTGAAGTTCTCCGCCTCTTCGTTGTACCATTCGATGCACAATCTCGCCTGTCGTCTCTGAAAATATGTCCTTTACACAATTAATTTCCCACGAGCTTTATATGTACAAATTTACGCGTTTAATAGCAAATTTTATTTATAAAGTTTATTTACATGGCAAAATGGCAGAAACGCAAACGGAAATATATATACACGTAATACAATATACGAAACGAGGACTGGCGATCGTCGTCAGTGCGCGTAAATTGACGATACATATATGCGTCTACTTATTTTCTCTTTGTCGGAAGTCGGACGAGACGTTCATAGCTGTCGTTCGCATGTTCAACGTCTTATAACGCGGACGCCAGAAATATAACCAGTGCAGTGAGATTATTAACGAGACACATTTTCAATTCGATTCTAGATATACTTTGATGTTTTTCGGGCCTGTGTCTTATTCATTTCGAACGAAAGCTATTCTCATTCTTTCTTTCTCTTTTTTTTCCTCGTTATTTTCGTCGGTGAATTACACACGGATGCTCAACATAAATCTGTCGTCGCGTTGGGAACGTCTGCGCACGTCAATATTGAGCGGGTAGACGACGAAATACGTGTAAGAAAACTCTTCTTTTTTTTTTTTTTGACGTAATGTAAATTTTGCAAATGATTATCATTTTCGCGTGCGAATAAATTTTCTTCGTTGATTTGCAAAACTGAACTTTCTAATGCAATTAAATCAGATTGTTTCATCGATTCGAAAAAAGTTATTTTTCGTTCATTCGAATGGGATATATTTGTAATTTTTATGAGACAAAAATTCGTTCTTTATCGAAACGTTTTCATTGTAATTATAATTGTTCAATTAATGGGAATCGGCTAATGTCACGAATATTATTTTTATTAAAGAAAATTATCGCACGTTAGATGTTTATGAATCCCAAAACATTATAAACAATGCACTTTTGATCGCGTAAGACTGTAAAACGCCGAAAATGCTTGCGATTCGTCAGAATCTATTTGCACACATAAACGAGTTCAACTTTCTTCAAATGCATTCGTCTTATTTTCTCTTGTTCTACAAATGTTTCTTTCGCATTTTAGTATTATATTAGCTCGAAATCTCTATATCGAAAGATAAATGACTCATTTAACGTGAAAGTAACAATGAAACTTCAATGTAATAAATCATCTTCAATTGAATTATTTTTAAGATTAAATAATTAATAAATAAAGAATTATCACTGTTTCGTGATTCTTCTGTAAAAAAAAGTTTAATAATCAAATACACATCTACAACCATCAGCAACGAAAAGAGAGAGAATTTAGAAAGAAAGAGAGAGAATCACACACACACACACCAAACTCCCAATCGTGTATAGTTGGGCAGATCCAAAAATACAGTATACGAGCGCGCTTCGTTCGACGTCCGCGCTTATAAGTTATATAAAAGCACCCGGCGTCGACGCATCACCGTATAGCAGCCAAAGCGACTACTATATAGAAGAATTTTCGCATCGGAGTAATATAAGCAAAGCGCAAAAACCGACAGATTGCGTCAGAGAGAGAGAGAGAGACTCTCGCGAGCTTTTTCGTTTCCGGTGTGCACCTCTGCCGCGAGTATAAAATAATCATCCAATTTCGCAGGATGTTAAAAGCGCCGCTATACATATACATTATACTCGCGCCAGACGTCTAATCTGGGAATAAAGCCGTTTTACGTTTGTTTTTCCCCCATCGGCAGAATGGAAAAGACACGTACGGAGGTATTACGAAATCGTTTCGCTTCGCGCGGCCTTGAAAATGCTTAATTCGCGTTTTGTTAATTGCTGTCGATTCGCTTCGTTGTTAATTATTTCCTATTTATATCGATTATGCGATGATGACGTATCGATTTATATCGACATGCTTGATCAAATTCAATACACTTTCATTCACCGTTTTTTTTTATCTTATATACAAAAAAAAACTAAAAATACAGTAAATTTTCATGGTTGAAAATATAAGGCAGTTTGTCTTCGAGCGAGCGCATCAATTTTACCTCTCGAATTATGAACGCGAAAAAGTCATACGCTATATACATACTATTTTCGTGCCATTCTACAGCGAAACAGCGAAAATATATACATCGTGACAAATCGTTTTTTTCAAACTCGAAAAAGAAAAAAAAAGTTGCAGAGAAGACGAAGAAAAATCCAAGTATAAGCTTGATCTATATAGAAAAAAAATCGATAATTTGATTAAATATATAAATGCATTCGACAACGTTTTACACGCACATGCATAATATAAACGCAAATAGAATTGAAATTATTAATAAGCTCTCGCGCGGCCCGATTAAGGTCAGTCCAATCTAATACACGTAATGCGTATACATGTGTGTGTGTGTGTTTGTGCTTTTCCGCGTTTAATTTACCGCCAAAACACATATCGCCTCTTACGACGATGACGCGCCTAATTGAATCATCACACGAGTACGATAAAATTCGTTCTATATTTACGTGTAGCCATCGTTGAATACTTATTAAACGTGCGTGATTTAATAATGTGTGTAATCTCGCATCGAAAATCATTCGGCAATTTTACGTTATTATCGCGTGCGAGGCACAAAAACAGCGATATCTAAATTTGAACGAGAGCAAAATTGTATTAATTGGGTTATTGCGCCCGGAAGAGGTGTATGTGCATGTGTGTGTGTGTGTGTGTGTGTGTGTATAATAGACCTCGTTGAGAGCTCACGAGAGCGATATATAGTGCGTTTTGGTTTTAGCGCGCAAACTGTGCTGCGACAAATGGTCCGAGCAGATTGTGTGTGCCGCGAAAGCGCGATCGCGTTTTCTTCTTGGCTTCGCGGCCTTATAGCAATTAGCGCTATACTGCTGCCTGCTCCAACTCTCTATAGGCCGAGGGAATGATTTTTCTCTCATTTTTTGTTAATTTCGCATCCGCGAATGTTGTGTGTGTGGTGTATACAGTTGTTCACATTGCGAACTATTATTTTATTTATTCTTCCACTTTGTATTCTAGTTCATGATTTGAAAGTTAAAATTAGCAGTTAAGTGATTTATCATTTATATCGAGAAAATTGAATTTCTGTTTTAATCCCAATTCGCTATTGAATACTTCATCGATATATCGACATTGAAAATTCAATTATATTTTCAATTAATAAATCTATCGTACAGTCACCGTGCATTTTTTTAAAAAACTCGCAGTTACAACTATTGAATCAGAGTAAAAAAAAAAAGAAGAATAATATCGTCTATACAATCGAACCGATTGAAATTCAATGCATCCGAAAATTCTCCGTACAGTCGTGCAAATCGTTGTAATCGCGCGGCGTCTCTCAATTAGCCATAGCTCGCAAGCGCCGCAAACGCTTTGGCAAACGATTCTCGCTTTGCGCCTCTGAAATAGAAGCCAACGAACGATTTACCCTGTACCACGAGAGAGAGAGACTGCTATATAATATCGCGATGCTATATAGCCCTTTGAACAACGTATTACACGTCTAAGACCTACATTTTGCACTGGTTTCTAGTTAAACGAGCCGACACTTGAGCACCATTTGCTCCATTGCTCGACATCGTGGATATAATTGATAATTTTGTTGCTTTAAAATAGAAGAATAAATGAAAGTGGATTTTGAGAAAAAGCTGTAACAATTTTTTTCTTCCTTGAAGCAACAATAGTTGAAGATATTAAGATTTCATTTTTTTTTTGCGATCTATAGGCTTTTTCAAATTGCATAAAAAAATCGTGAATATATTAGGATTATATAATAGCAGTGGAAAGTAAAATATAAACTAAGAGACTCAAAGGGAAAAAAATATCAACAAATTGATATAAAAATTTGTATAATATTCTTCTTGTTCAACCTCGACATACGATATAGGTACAGTGTATACGTTCATTGGATTCTCCGATAGTAGGCGTAAACATTCTGATCCAATCCGCAATAGACAAGGTCGCAGTGTTGCTTGCGCGCATGTGCATGAATGTTTTTCCGTTACCTTCCCGTTTATCAATTTCCGAAAGGATTTATACAGTAAGCTAACTTTCTGTGTCAACTGGAACAACATCATCATTTGAAGAAAAAAAAAATAACATAACAAACTATCCGAAAATACACGTAATTTACATACTTCCGCTCCACATCATCGCATAACGTGGTAATTGAAAAAGAAAAAAAAAATCCTTCGAAGAAAGCAGTGAGAGCAGATAGAAACACGTTTAGTAGCACGTGTATATATATAAAGTCGCGAGAGAGAAAGAGAGAATATGTACGAGCGTCAGCTGCGCGATCGGACTTGCATGGTGAAAATTAATCTACGTCCCTCGTTACACCGTCGCAGGTGCGACTGCGTGACGACGACGACGACGACGACGACTACGACGATGTGTCGTTCACCCCTTTTTACGATGTTTCGAGCTTTGGCACCTTCCGCAACTGATCTGTGTGTACGTGCGTGTTTCGACGACTTGCGAGAATAGCTAACTGTTACGTCTATTTGTGTAGTTTTATGATTTTCTTCTATTGCTTCCTTGGAAAGGAAGCTTTGTTTTCGCTTTTTTTTTTTGAAAATTTAGATATTTTCGCTATAATTTTTTTTTGTTTTTGTCATTTTATGCTTCAATCTTGTTTTTACTGTAAGATCTACACAGTAAAAATTTTTACTCATTTTCGGGACAAAACAAGTAAAAAGGTACTTAAAACAAGTAAAAAGTTACTCAAAATAAGAAATCGATTACTCATTTTGAGTAACTTTTTACTTGTTTTGTCCCGAAAATGAGTAAAAATTTTTACTGTGTAAACCTCCTACATGTAATCAATGGATAATTGTTTTATATATCTTTCATTAGAAATCATGGAGAGACGACAAAGTTACGTTTTTATGGTGTCACTGCCTGTGTGTGTGGATGTATGTGTGTGTACTGTCAATCGGTATAACTTCTCTACTCGATGGATTTTGATGAATCTTTTTTTATATGTCTGGAAATTGATGAACAAAGGTGGGAAAATTCTTTTCAAGCAGATTCATCGACTAGAAAAAAAAATTATAGCTGTTTTTCAATAACAATTTTTAAGAAAAGATTGATTATTATTAAGTGTAAACTGCTGTAACTTTGTATTGACAATGAATTTTTTAACGTGTGATGGCTCAATTTAAAGCTCAGGAAAGCAGCTTTAAAATGATTCATCGTACGATAAATTCGGTAATATTCAGCTCGAGATATTTGAAATCATAGCAACTCTATTTATTTTTAGATGTATATAAGGTATGTTATTTACTATTATGCGCAAATTGTTATAACTTTGGATCAAGAATAAATTTGGTAATGTATGAGAGCTTTTTTTAAAGCTTATGAAAGCAGCTTTAAAACGAGTTGATCCTCAATGAATTCTATAAAATTTAGCTCGACACATCTTTACTTATAGTAATGTTTATTGTAGGTATGAGGTACGTAATTTATGCATGCATAAATTACTGTAACTTAGACAATGAATTTTTTAACGTGTAAGGGCTCGTTTGAAATTTTGTAAAAGCAGCTTTGAAAAGAATTACCGCACGATAAATTTCTAGTATAAAAACTAAAATCTAAGCATAAAATAAAAAAAAACAAAAACAAAAACTTCGAAAATAACACTAAATACAATCCACTTCAACTGCATACCTATAAAGAGAAGGTGCTTTGAATGAAGAAAACACTATAAAAATTTCACTATAAAAAAAAATAACTTGAAATAAGAAATTTTTTGTTCTTAAATTTCGATGCAACAAGAATAAGTGTGAGGGATTACTAGAAATGAGAAATCAAAGTGTTCTTAAAATAAGAAAGTATTTTTTTCTCATTTTTAGTAAATTTTTTAATACTCAAGTAATTTTCATCTTCAAAATAAGAAAAAAGTTTTCTTATTTTGAAGAATATTATTGATATAGTCACTATAGTTTTTACTAATTTTAAGAAATATTTTTAATCAAAATGAGAATTTCTTAAAATAAGACATTTTCGATCATTTGTTTCTTAAATCAAGAACACTGCCGTTTAAGTATGCAACAGAAATAAGAATTTTTTCGTAGTGTTGTCAAAAGCGTATAACATACTATAGATAAAGAGAGTTATCGTTGGCCAAAAATTGATTTTTTTTCCATTTTATTTGCCAATCAGCTGTAACCTTTCACGTGCTATATTATATTATGACAGACGGTAATGCGCTTATGACATCGATACGTAATGCGCAACGATATTCGACTGTGATTACCCACACACATTTTTTTTTTACTCTCTCGCGCGAGTTCGTTCAACTGTTAAGTTTCGGCGGAGAGAAGCAAAAAAGAAATATCGAAGAGAAAGCGCGGTTTTAAAAATAAAATTCTGTTGGACGTGCGCGCGCGTGTTATACGTCAAATATATATACACGAAGAAGTAAATGTAACTTTCCAAGTTTGTCTAGAATGCTAATATATTAGAAAAATAAGGGAGACGTATAATTAACCACAACGTATTTCATTTTTTTTTTTTTTTTGCCAAAGTGTATACAATGTGACGTGGCCTTGGAGAAGCGCATAGGAGATCAAGTCTAATCGCTTTGCATTTTGCTAAATTTAGACGAGAGCGTGTTTGTGTGTATGCATGTTTTTCTTGACGTCAGACGACGACAACGACGACTTGTCTTTGTGATGATGTTTCTCTCTCTCTCTCTCGTCTTTCTCTGCGTGTCTTTCCAACGATAAGATTCTGTCTTTCTTTGGTAGGTTAACTTTTCTCCTCTTTTGTTTTTTAAAATTTGCGTTGTTCAGTCGACTTTTCCGAACAATGAGTTGTGCTCGACGATGAGTCAAGTTGCTGATTTTAAAATGAACTTACGCATGTGCAATTCGTTATTTATTGTTTCATTCTCCGTGACTTGAATCGTCTTCTCTATAATCGAGTCTTACATATACAATTGTTCTTAAATATTTTAAAATCATTCGAATAGCATCGCATTATTTTCAAAACTGAAATAAATCAACTTTGAAGTCCATTAACTTAAGACATATTTGCCTTGCTATTAAAAGAACCAAGAAGAATGTAGTATCGGCAAAAAGACAAAAAAAAATTGGACCGATTCCCATCGAATATCGAGACCGAAACTGACCGAATAACATAAAACAGCCATCGGCTTCGTTATTAGCACCATTTCATTACTAAACTAAACGCGTACAAACAATTATTTCTCAACAAAAAAAAATACAAAAATATCAAATTCATAATTTTCCTCCGACAATAAATTTAATTTATGTTTAAGCGAATTGTCGCACAGTCGAGTCGCGGTTCGTCGGACGCTTATACACTATATGATCGCATGAATGACATCGAGTAGCTTGCAAGCTCGCAGTATATCTACAACCTCCCATTGTCCTCGTAAGCCGGCTGAATGGTTTAGAGGCGCCCGCTAAATTCGTCTTCTTGGCCGCCGCCGCCGCCGCGTCGGGGAGAGAGAGAGGGAGAGAGCGCCTGCGCGCTCGGAAAGTTTTCGCGGCCGCAGATGTAAACACACGCAGCGAACTGGCCATTTAAGGTCCTCTTAGGCTTACACGCTGACATTTGTTTTTTTTTCTATTTACATTTTCTTCGTTCTTTTCGTTACGCGTTGCTTGGGAAAATAACAAGTCAGCTCGTTCGAAATTTCAAACTCGAGCTTGCGATTATTTGTTTTCAGTTGGAGGTTGCGAGCTTTATGTATACATATACAAACTGTATGTTGTTGTTGTTGTTTTAGTGTGTGTTTTTATCGTTAGCTTCGACGAACTACAAAGAATAATAATTGAGATGACAAAGCGACGATCGTTCCATCTACCGTTTTGAATTTCAAATGGTCGCAAGCTCGGCGGTTTATTTCGTGCTGCCACCTGCGTGGATTCGATCGGTCGGTATATCAAGACTATGCGGAAAAAATTCAGTTGGTAACGAAGGATGCGACGACATCGTGTAACGATCACTCGAAAACCACTTTACATTCGAAATTTTCGTTTATAAATGTGAATAAACGTGCAAACGCAAAAACAGATCACTTCGACAGTTTCGCCGTTGTATTTGTCAGGAATGCGCTCAGACATATTATACACGTTGAATACCACGTATATTTCACATATTTGATAGTCTATTTCGAAAACGATGATTGCATCTCGCGAGCATCTTCCGTATCTCTGGCTGTAACTCCATATTCTCTATTTTACGCGCACCAACGAAGAAACAACGGTGCGCTCGAAAGTCGCGTTATTAATTGTAGATGTCCCGTCGCTTGCCAGCGGCGGACTTTCCCTTACGCTCTCATTCGTCAACAATGTAAGAAAAAACAAAAAAGACGACGCTCTTGGATCTTCAATTGATACTTCGCGCGCGCCAGAAGTAGACACTCATTTGTTGAATGTCGGTTGGTGATGCATAAATACGATTCTTTTGTGAAATCGTCATGTCTATTGTAATCGAATAATGCTTGCTGAATGAATGCTTTGTTTTGACGGAATACCGCAATTTCAACGAGAAAATTAATAATAATAAACTTCTTGTTTAGAGGATTGTTGCTTTGTTCTCAGAGTCCTCTTGTTACTGATGGCTACAAAGAGGAAATTAATGGTTTTTCAAATTATTCTCGATAATCGAGTAAATTATTCAGTATTATATGGTCGTATTTATAAATAAGGTGGGTGTGCCCAATATGGGACTATTTTTCGCAAACAGACGTATCTTTTTACCATGAATGAATTTTTCGACGGGGGTGGACTCGATTTAAAGCTGTGCCTTTACCCTTTTGAATGCAACTACTTTTTTTTTATATAAAGACAGTGTACCCAATATGGGACTATTAGAGAAATAGCAATTTTTACGTATCATGCGAGATACGTATAAGTTAAAAAATCAAGATTTTTCACTTTTCAAGTATTATAAGCTAATTAGTACGATATGACATTGTTACAGTTACATATAAAGAACATTAATTTTGAAAAATGTAATAAAAATCGATATTTTATCATTGACAAGTAGAATAAGTAAATTTATTTTGATCAACTGTCAAGTTTTTGTCTTTGATTACTCACAGAAATGCAAAACTTGAACATGAAAAAACATTGTTGTGATGTTTATTCATAAATCCATTATTAATTTTCGGTGTAGTCCCATATTGGGGACAATCGAAAGCGATCGAAAGTCAAAAGTAATTGGCGTGTCATTTGGCTTCTTTACACGATAGAAAACTTCTGATGAGTGATTTTGAAAGAGTGAAAGAAGACAAATCGAATGTTGTATCGCAGTTTCATGTTTAGATGTATTAGGTATATAATTTAATCAGCAGATAATGATTTGGAAAAAAAACGACATTTAATTTTTAAGATTCCATTGCAATGAAATATCACGCTATTTATTTTGACTCCAATAATTTTTAATTGAATCAAGTTTTCCTTTTCCAAGTCGTCCATCTAGGAAAAAAAAATTAAATCACTCGACGAGTGTCAATATACGGTACATTCTATCCTACTCGCACAGCAAATGACGAAGCAAATCTAAGCTATATAACATTACATCTCGCGCTCGCTCCGCTTGAATTCCTGCTTTACAACTACAACAACCGTTTAAAGGGATCATTTTATATAAAAACGTCTCGCTTGGCTTCCAACGAGGAAGCGCGCATTTTTTTTCCTATCTTAAAACAAGAACTTGCGGTTTATCTTGTATATACGAGTTAAACGCGGAAAAACAATTCAGCGCGCGAGTGTGATGAAATTTTCGGAAAATTTGGAAATGATGATGCGCGCTATACAGTTTCGCATCACGCGCGCGCGCGCGTTTTAAATCGCGAGAATGGCAAAACATTATCCGACGCCAAAATCGTATTCGAACGCGACGAATCGCGCGCGAAAATATATTACACTCTTTGTGTGTAAGCGTTTTGACGTACAAGCGAAAAGAAAAAAAGAAACTGACTGTTTTTTTTAAGTCCTGAGTGTTCGTCAAATATCTGCGTTAATCTGAAATTTCACGATGAATCTCATTTAATTTTTGTAAATGTCTTTGCATTTGATTCGAAGAGAAAGTTGTCGAATTTTCAATACGAGCTTTGATATATGAAAAACACAAATGCTAATCAACTGCAAATATGTCTGTATAATAATTAGTCTATAATAATTTTCTCTCGTTTCTATACAACATTTTCACTGAACAACTGTTTCAAAAATCAGCATGAGCATCGGCAAATTTGTTGACAGTCGCAAAAAGGCAAAAAAGACGCTTGAACGAAAAAAAAAAACAGGTTTAATCGTCGATATAAATTAAGGACTACTATCAGATCGCCGTGGGCGATGTCGTGTCTTATATAAACGTCCGCGTGCCAAATCTTATTTCTGCGCTCGTCGGCGCGGCAATACAAATGTATAGCACTTTCGGATACGCGCGGCATTCAAAGCAAAACTATCATAAACAATACAGGCATTTTACGCGAAAAGCAAAATAAAAAAAAATTTTTTTTTCATAAACGATCTCTCAAATTGAATTAAACATTGTATTCGACGGCGTATAACAAAAGTTTTAATTTCACTCAGGCGGCAAGCGGTGGATGTCGAGAATGGTCTGGTATATGGTCACGCCAATTAGCTCCGCGACTCCACGAACCGTGACTGCCGTATTTATAATCGCCAATTACCTAACAGACACGTATCTGTGTGTCTGTCTGTGTGTCTTCGTCTTCGTTCACTGGCCTTTTCCTCGAGAAAGAGAGAGGGAGGGAGAGAGAAAGAGAGAGAGAGAGAGAGAGAGAAAGGTTGCTTATTCCTTGTCGCGCTATTATATTTACAACAGAACTGTATGTTTTTACCGGTTTCTTTTTTCATTACGCTCTTTTTATTAGTAATTGTAAACAGTTCAATATCCGATACGACTTTTCATACATAATCCTTGTAAATTTTCTTTTCCGGCATTACATTAGATTAAATTCAAGGCGCATTAACTTAATGATTATTATGTCGCATTTTATAATTGGGCGCGAATCTGTACAAATTTGGATCTATAACGCATATGACGAAATCTATAAAAAAAATGCCGATTCTTGAAGCCTAAAATGGCAAAAATGCATTGTAACGCTAGAGCTTCCGGAATTTTTTCTTCTTCTTCCTTGAGATATATAGTGCCGGAAAATGCTCGTGAACATTAGAAAAGTCCACAGGAACTACTTTTTTCCGGCTGTTCTATATTTTT